>VYZR01125349.1:26451-39494 GCA_013400675.1 Oxylabes madagascariensis
AAAAAGAAAAGCAATCTAAGTTCATTTTAACTCCAGTATACTATTAGTCAAAATTCCCAAGGCAATCGCTATTTCCACACATCTAAATAGTTTTCAGTTTCAGTAGCTCTAGCAAGGACTGTGAAACTTCAAGTGGTGACTGGGAAGCCTGCCTGTGTGTCTCACATCACAGCAGACCCTTAATACTTCCATTTCTGTGACCTTTCCAGCATGCCTATAGAGGGGTATTATCCACTGGAGAGAACTGAATAATGATCCTCCCTGATCCCCACTGTTCTTTCCCTTGCAAAATTATCTCTCAACTAATCCAGATAGTGCAAAGGAGCCTGATGAGAGCAGCCTAGCTCTGAGTGTGGATGTCAGAGGACATGCCCTGCATGTTGATGAAACCGCAAATGAGGCAGATGTTTGTCATTATTGCCCACTCTTGAAGTACCAGCATTTCTTCCTCACCAAGCAACCACTGCGAGCAGCAATCAAGCATCACCTCCTCTTCTAATGGCCACTCAGGTGTGTAATAAGTTGAATTTCATCTTGCTGATGAATCTTATTTTATTTGTTGGGCATGACAGGGCATTTCTTTGCTACAAAGTGAATGGAGACATCTGGCTTTGTCTCAGCAGAGCCAAAAATCAGCTATGTTTGACCAGTGTCTCTCCTGTTTCACCTTAATTTGCTGACACTGGAGCCAGCCAGGCTTGCAGGCTCAGGCAGCAAAGCAGACTGCAGAAGTCAGGCTTTACACCTGCCCTATTTTGCCTAACACAACTTTATCTCCTGCGGTGTAAAACGCTTTACAAAGATGTTCATTATGTCACTTGAATAGCGCCAGTGCTGTTCCACCCACTAAACCTGTGAGCACAGGGAAGATATTCCCATTCCAGCTGCCAGCATTCCTGAGAGCCAAGCAAGCACCAAGTCCAGGCCTTTCCTGACCACTTGTCCAGCTCTGTGCTTATGCAGAGAGGCAAGAGGATGCTCTGATTCAGCATGTGACACAGTTTGCACTTGTTTATAAGTTACTGCACCAGATAAAGGACTGAGAATCAGCCTCATAATCTGGAGTTAGTGCCGAGAGACTGCTGCCGTTTCATCCACTCTGTAATAGCTTTTTTCCTTCATGATGAGTTATTGCAGTCCTATTTTTGGCTGTGTTTCTTTTGGAAAGCTGGCACAGAAATATTGGTTGGCAGACACAGGCCTGCCCTGGCAATCTACTGTTTTGGGGGTTGTTTGCTTTTAACTAATTCATTATACTGCTGTACTGCAACATATATCACTTGTTTTACCCTCCAGCTCAGAGTGTTTATTGGACAACTATTCTCAGGAAGCTTCCCTAAGACAAACGCTTAACCCTCAGGCTCCTTGGAAAGCCTGGCAGTCTGTATGACGGAGCACTAGAACACAAAGGTGCCTCGAGTACAGTACTGCACACAATTATTAATATTTTGCTTATTAGTGAAAACTTGCACTAACATCAGTGCTTTCACATGGACTCATCCCTGAAGTAACTGGAGCTTGTTACAGAGAGATTTTTCAGATTGAGCCTGGGCTTTGCTGGCTTCTCTCTCTCTTCTCTAATGTGATTGTTCTCCATGACCCTAATGTATGACAGTCATTTTAACGCTGGTAACTACCCTTTCCATTGCAGAAGGTAATAAATGCCAAAGATATTTAAAGATATCACCAGTCAGCCCCGATTCTGGAGCCATGAAGCAGTTCATGTTCCTTAAAATCCAACTCCATCAATTTCATATCAATGCACTGTTCTCCTCAGGGAGATTTGGTGGGGGCCCCTTGGCACTGCTGTTCCTGTAAGGGGCTACTGCAGATACCATTTACTGATCTCAGAACAACCCTGAAGTGTCTGTCAGTTCAGATGCAGGCTGGGGGAAAAAATACTCTTCAGAATACTGGAGAGGCATTAGAACTTCATCTCCACTAGCTGTCATACAGATTGTGTTCACAAAATTAGTCTGAGTGCAATGAACTTCCTGCAGCAGGGGGATGGCGATTTATACACGGCAATACTGAAGATAACAGAGGCCAAAGTCCACCCCACAGCAGAGCACTCACCAATCTTGAAGAAGAGTTCCTGTACAGAAAGAGACACAATGGAAAGGCAGCATTTGATATCCTCTCCTGTCTGAGGTGCAGGGTCTGGTGGTGCAGGATGAGCTCCATCCTCCCGCTCTTCCAGGAGAAGCTGATCTTGAGCATCCTGGAGAATCACCACTGTAGTGGGAGCCAAACACTGGAGTTCTGAGCCTGCCAAATACCAAATTTCCAGGCTTCCTTTATGATGACGAAATGAAAAGTGTTCCCTGGCACAGAAGACAACTTGTTACCTGTGTGAGACAAGTGCAGTGGGCTCACATCATCCCTGTTGCTCCCTTGGGACACAGCCACGGAAACTGCACAGCAGGACATCACAGACATCTATCACAATGAATAATTCACTCAAGAACATTCTAGATCATAAGTTATAAGCTTTACAAAAGAGAACCCCCCCCAGTTTCTCTCCTGTGTAAGCCCCACTATGGAGTGGCCCTGGTTCTGCCGTGACTTTGTGGGTTCTGAAGCTGCAGCTCAGCCCAGTGTTGGTAAAAAGTTAATTGTGGGAAGTCAAGGGCTGACTCCTCACTAGAGCCTCTGATGCTGCATTCCAGCCCAAGCACAGGCAGTGTGATCAGGGCTGATTTTAGTGCCATCTTGCACATCAAATTCTCACCCACAGGAGCACAGACCAGCAGAGAAACATGAAAACCAGGAATGCAGTTCATAATTTCCCCAAATCTTGTGCTTTGCCATGGTTGTAAAACCACACCTTGCAACACTAGCTAATAAAAAACTGCACAAGAAAACAGAGCTTTCATCTTTGTGCTGGATTCTTGATTTGTAGGAGTTATGAATAAATCTGTTTGGATGGTTAAGAAAAGCCTACAGCCAACCATCTGGGCTTGTGCTGCCTCTCGCCTTTTGTTGACATCAGCAGTCCTTGAAATGTTCCCAACAAAGCATAATTTTTTTTATTTTCCACACCTGGGTAATTAAAACAGGTATGCATTGAACACTGGGGCCCATTTTTAAGAGACATCATTTTCTCAACCCATAAATGTAATTTGCTATCAAATTAAGTATTTCCACACCCCATTTCTCCAGCACTTTAGCATTTTAATTTGAAATACAGTTGATAGAAATTCCTATTTTCAAGCAGCAGCCAGGTTTGGATACAATTCTGGACTCAGTACTCGCCTCTTTTTTTGCACCTCAGTAGTTTATTGCCTTGGTGTGCAGCAGAGACAGTGAGAAACGGAAGAAAAAGCAATAAGAAGGGGAAAGGTACCTCATAAAATGTAGAGAGGAGGGCAGGAAGATATGATTTGTTTTACAAGAGAGTTACCGCTATAAGCCTTTCTTGGTAGAAATACCTATTGTATGAAACTTGATTTTCAGTGCAGCATTTTGAAAGGAAGCCAGGTCAATTCAGAAGAAATAAGACATGACTCCTATAGCAAAGCCATCACCTTGAAAAAATGTCCTAACTGAGAATTCTGCACAGCTTAGTTACCTCAGCTGCATTCACGGATTCTAGCTGAGTCCCAAACAGTCAGCAATAGATCGCTGTCACACAAGAAACAATTTCCTCACCAAATTCCGAACAATATACACATCTAGCGCATCTTAATTAGATAAACTGTCCTGGAGACAAAAGTTAATAATTTAGGCAAAAAAGGCTACAAAGACAGAATTTTAAGGGCTGATTTTTCCTTTGGAGTGCAGAATGAAGCAGCACCATGCTCGGTGTTAGAGCAGCTTCTCTCCAATGATCAAATAACAATGTACTGCTGAAATACAAGAATTCTGTTTCTCTGCTTTAGTGGATTGCAGCCCAACCAGAGTTGTAGCNAACCTTTTTTTTTTTTTTTTTTTTTTTTTTTTTTCTGCAAAGCACTAACTTCATTAGATTTATTTATGGTTGTGGCGGAGTGGTTACAAGTCACTCTATAATTCACGGATCACTCGTGTAATAGGAGCCGTTAGCTGTCACATCAGTGCAGATGAAGCCAGCTTTGACCAGTGAATTACTGTCACAATAAACTCCCCTCCTGTAGATACCAGCACTATTCTTGGGGATGTAGTCTATGTTAATTTAAAGTATTTTAGTGAGGAACCTGAAGAACTAAAAAAGGTTTGTCTGCTACCCATCTTTGGTCTTGCTTAGAGAGCTGTACCTCAAATAAACCTATTTGAATATGCAGAAAGTAATGAGTTGCCCAACAAGGATAACTGGGGAATAACAGCAAAGGGAAGGACAAATCCTTGCTCGGCAGATGATTTACTGCCAAATGTATATTCATGACAACGGAGCAGGAATGTGAGCTACATTTTTGACACTGGTAAAGAAAGGCAGAAAACAAAAAAGGACAAAGAAAGTGTAAAGAACAATTGAAGATGATGGTAATTTGTTTCCGTATTCTGAGATAATTAATCCACACTGAAGACATAATTATAGAATGTTAAAGCGATTAAACATAAGCTCTGAGGCACAGAGTGAAGATGAGTGAGTTGAGATACTGAAATTATGACATTTGGGGAGTCATAATATTTTGATGTTAGTCTTTCAAAATTCAGGGACAATGGCAACACAGCAAGCATCATTTCAGTTGTCAGATGTTTGCTATTCCTCTCCCTTCCCTGTTTCTCTGGGCTGCAGGCTCTGACAGAGTGCCTGCTGCCAGAAAGCAGCCAGATAAACGATGTGACAGTCCATTTGGTTGGGGATGACAGCTCTACTCCTCAGGTTGTCTTCTTTTGATCACTATCACACTTCAGAAAAGGCAGTTCATTTACTCAAGGGCCTTCTAAACCTTCAAGCCTTTGCCTGTTTATTTCCAGACCTCTCTTTTCCCCTCAGATGATCTCATTTCTTGCCCCCTATGATACAGTTTTGAGCTGTTAATGTTCCACCTGTCAGGTAGGGCTGTGGCACACAGGTCTGGGCTGTGGCAGACTTCAGCCTTCATTATCCTCTTTTGTTACCAGCCTTGGAAGAGCTCCTGGAACAGGGAAGCCTCCCCACCCTGCCTAGAACAGCTCTGGGTATTCCTTGTTAGTGCACTGCAGCTAAATGCAATGACAACTGCTTGAACTATTTAAAATATACCTTTCCCTGCTGTCAGTCAAGCAGCTCCTAAGGAAGGATAGAAGGAATGACTCAAATATAGAAATTCAAATCCTAGGGAGGAAGGAAGAAGACTCCAATAAATAAATACTAGCTATTTGCTATTAATTCTATTATTCTGTGCTAGGGTAGTTTTTCTGTGTAAGACAACCCCTTTACACTTTATTGAATAAAGAATACAGAACACCAGTTACAGAAAACACCTATGTTTGTTCATCTGAAACCTTTTTGGGGCGGTATCTAGATGATACCCTGGTCAATTTGCAAGTTCCTTGTCCCTCATTTCTAAACCAGCCCTGAAATATGTCAAAGGGGAAATTATTCTTTTTCTGAGCCTGAACTTTCCTGGCCAACAAACTTCAAAAGAAGGGTGTAGGCTGAAAGGATATAAAACAACTGCTCAAGAAAAGAGAGTAAAATCTGGCAGACCTGCAACCAGCACTGACAGACTTGGGTCCCACCAAGCACTTCAGGAGAGATCAAAAGTATTAAAACACAAATAAACCACAAAGAGATTTAAATGTATTCAACTTGCAGCCAATACTGACAAGTGCAAGGGAGAGGTGAAAGCTTTGGTTGATAATCCAAATGTTACAGGAGCAACTATGAAAAAAACCAGCCTAAAATTCCTGGATCTGCAGCTACCTCCTACCTGCCCTGTAGATAACTTGGTCTATGGACTAAATTATCTGAGTGAGGCTTTGAGCAGTTGCTCTGCTGATCACCTTGAGGGCAACTTTCATTTCATTCCATTAGCTGGCATGGGTACTAAGTGTGCCCTTGTTCGTCTTGGTTCCAATTTCTTGTGTTCCTGCCTTTGGGGACAGTGATAAGGAATGAGAAGGGGAAGAACTTTTAAGCTCCTTTGCAGCACTGTGCTTTGGGCATTTGCAGCTCACCTGATCTCCCCAAGCTTTGCTCTCAGAGGACACAAAACCCCTCCTACCATAGAGAAGGAATGGGGACAGACCCAATAATACACAAATATATACCTCTTTGCTCAAATTTATCCTCAGGAAGCTGTTGCCAATCTGCTGAAATGAAAAAAAAAACCTTAAAAAAGCTTTTAGGAGAGGAAAGAGCATTGATACTAATGAGGCTAGACACATAAGTAATAAAATACCAGTGAAAAAGAAGCTGAAAATTTGCTTGAGGAGATTCAACTAAATTAAAACCCAGATCTGCTGCTATATTTCCTACAGAGTCAGTACAGTAACAACCCTTTAAGATCATTTTTGCCTCCAAACACTCAAGTTGCAGTTGTTTCTGCAACAGCTCATTCCAATATTTCCTTCCTCCCTTGCCTAACTTAACCTAGGATAGCTGAAACTCCCCCAAATCCTCTTTATCTAAGAGTTGCTTAAAACCTATCAAAAAGTCCCAGTGTTAAAAAATCCAATTTGTTAAAAGCAAAAGTTCAATCCATTGCTCAAGAAAGTGAAAATGTTGCACTTAAGAGACAGAAAAACAGTACTGAAGTAGATTAATGGAAGAAAGCAATGAGGGCAAGAAACTGTCCAGAACAAAAGGCCAAATGCTTCATATTGGACAGGAGGAGAAAGAAAACTGTCAGGCCATATATAATCTGGTCAGTTGAAAATTTTAAGCAGATGCCAAAGTGAAAGGCCAGAGAACAGAATCTTAAAAATTGGCTACCAAAACCCCTAAAAAATAAGTTTTTTCATGAGCACTGCAATTAATGAAATCCATTTTCCAGGCTTTGTGTTCTGTGAGCCGCCCTTGGCTGCTGTTGTCCCCAGATCCCTGCCATGGCCACTGTGGCCAGCTGGGTTGTCTTTTAATGCCTCAAATGATGGGTGACAAACTGGCTGAGCTCTGTAAGTGTCACCACATTATGTACATTAAATCATGCTAATGATGGGAGAACACCAAGTCTTGGACAGTCTTCAGATTTGTTCCCAAAAATGCACATCTAAGTTTAAGAAACAAAGGGGAGAAAGATGAGTGTGGGAAGAGATGGGATGGAATTGATCTGCAGGCTGTGGGACGCGCCTGCAGAAGCACGTGGTGGCACAAAGGAGCACATGGCAGCACAAAGGAGCACATGGCGGCACAAAGGAGCACGTGGTGGCACAAAGGAGCACATGGCAGCACAGAGAGGCACATGGCAGCACAAAGGAGCACATGGCAGCACTGAGGAGCACATGGTGGCACAAAAGAGCACATGGCGGCACAGACAGGTTTGTCTCTGTTGGACCATCTGGGGAGGAGGTCTCATGTGACAGACTCCTATGGGAGAGGAGCCCACCAGGAGCTGAGAGATGGGTGAACAGCGCATGATCACCCCACAGAAGGACATTTAGAACGCATGTTGCTGACGTGGCAACATGGGATATGTCACATGGTAAGAATCACCGTGTAAGGAAATATGTGGCTTGAAAAAGTGTAAAAAACCAGCTCATTTCTTTGAATAAATGATTCAGATTCCCTGCTGGTCTGAGTCCGTGTCTCGGTCACTCACAGATGAGGAGATGGGAATTTTCTCCATCTTCTCTCCCTGCCTTACTCCTGAAGCTGCACGTATTGATGGTGAAGATGCTGGTGAGAACTCTGTGAATGTAACTAACATTGTTTTAATCCTCAGCAGTGTCAAGAAGTGATTTGACACTGAGGAGGAAAATAATCAACATTTGGATTTTGTTGACTTTTATTATCCTGCTCTTTAGAGGTTTTTTTTCCCCTTTATCAACTAGGGAGGAGAAAGAAGAATTACTCCTCATTATACTGCATTGATGATTGGGGGCCCAAACTAACTTTTCTCATCAACAAGCAAATATGATACCATTTCTTTTGGAGAGATCTCAAAATTCTCTTTGATTTTTATTTTTTAGGGAGAGATAAAATTCTCTGTGTAAGTAGTGAAATGGCTTCTTTTGAAATTCTGGAGAGGATAAAGCCCCTTTGATATCCTGCATGCATTGCCCCTATTTTCACCTCTCTGCTAGCAAAACTTTTTCTTGTTAACTGACCAGGAACTGTGTAAAGATCTATTAGAATTCTGCCATTTTTAAAATCATTGCTTTTCAACCAATCTCAGCAGTATCTGGGTCTCTCAGTTACATGAAGGATGATGCCACACAAGTTCAAGCAGAGATGCACAAAACATTTCATGGTGTATGGGCTCAGTCTCAGGGATGAGAAGACAAGCCGGGAATCACATGCTGGAAATGTCCCTGCTCCCTGTATTCAAAAGTGAGAACAAAAGTTATAGCATCACACGTGCAGTAATTCCTGAGGAGACAAGAGGGTCCTTTGCCAGGGATCTTCTGGGGCTTCTGGCAGAGATGTGGGGTGCTGATCTCTCTCCCATATTTAGAATTTCAACAATCTTCACAGCATCCTCCTCAACATGACACTGCAGTGAACAGGAATATTTACAGATCGAACTGAGCCCAGCTGGGGGTGCAGAGATTGAACACAGGTACAGCTCCCAGCCTGCAGTGCTGGAACTTGCCTTGCCTTACAACATTTTAGGATTTTCTTATTAACAAACTAGGAAACAGCAGGTTTGCTTTCCTATGTGCCAGACCTGTCTCCATCTTGTGTGAACTGAGTAGTTTGACCTAAACCATCTAAGGACTCATAGATCAGGCTTTGCCATGCCTTATAATTGAAATTACTGGCCCTTAGCAGCACATTCCTTTCTATAGAAACTGGTATAAACTAGTCCTAAAGTCAAAGACTTTTGATCATTTATATCCTACAGTATTTCAGTATGTTTGTTTCAAAATAAGAGAAAGAACACATTAGAGGGACACATCTTTGGAGGGTGAACTCTCCAGCCCTTGAAAACCGAGAGCCAAAATGTATCTCTTGTTATGTGGGTTGCTTTCCTACTCTCTCTTCAGTCCCCTTCACCAGCCAGCAAGCACAGATGCTCAGTATCATTTCCTAATTAAAGCCTTGAGGCAGGAAAACAGTTACTGTGTACTATAAACCACCCCGAAAAGCATTTAAATACATATTTAAACTTCAGCATGCATTCAAGAACCCTTATTAACATGGATGATTCCTTGAACTGGAGTGTTGAGCTGCAAAGCCCTCAATGTCTCCTCAGCACATTTAAAAGGAGCTAAGAAGAGATGATTATTGCCAGAGGTGACAGGACTCTTGTTAAAACCACACTGCACAGAGAGGGGTTGTTGATGTGCCCCAGCTTGCAAAAAGATAAAATAACTCTGCTTACTTCATGAACATCAAGGGCTGTCTTATCACTAGAAGGAATTTCCTCCACCTGTTTTGTCTGAAGCCTGAATTGGTGCTGCAATCCTGCAGAATGCACTGAGATCTACTGCTGAACTGGTAGACACTTAAAATACTTCTTACAGAAAAATAAACCCTGGCCGACTGCTCTGTGTATCTGCAAGTAGGTCACTAATTAATCTAAAAATATTTATCTTCAGGTTGGGTCTGTATTACTCTCTGCTTCGCAATAAATGCAAGTTCAAATTCAAAGGCAATGCTTACATTCATCACATGAGCTAAGCCTGTCTGTAGCAATTAACAGTAATTCAGAGGCTGCCCATTATTACTCCAAACAGCATTTTTTTTTTCTTTATCATTAGCTAGCTAGGTCAGTGAACACAAGGGCAATGCATATTCCCAGGAAAATTCCCAGGAAAGCAAAGATTAGTTCCAAAACACTTAAAGCACCCTAAATCACTGTCAGCTGCATTACAGATTCCCAGATGTAAGGGAAGAAGGAAAAGTCATAATGTATGAACACACACACAAATTAGGTAATTGCATTTTCCCCCTCTCTCCCTCTCTCTCTCGGCACTTCAGAGAAATCACAGAGAATAATTACAACTATTTTTTAAATTCTGTCAAATGAACCCCGTTTTGCTTCCAAGAGTCGACTCCGTGCTGTTGCTTTAACATTAATCTAAAGGATTTCTTGGATGAGTGGGAATTGTCTCAAGGTGTCAGGGCAGCCGTGCTCTGAATGGGAAGTTGGGTTCTGAGTAGAAGAGGTTGTACTCCAGATTCTGTGACTGACTGCCAGATGATGCAATGGTTTGATTTCCATGTAGATTAAAGACAATCATATCTTTGGAAAAATAGGAGAAAATATCCCAGGAGTTTGGCACGTCCATGCTCTCATCCCAGAGTTCCAAAAGGGGAAGAGGACCGAAGGTATCTTCCGGGCCCTGATTTTCCACTGCCAGCTCTGGGGTGTGAGGTCTGAGCAGTTTAAGAGTCTGAGGTACTTCATGCCAGCTGCTGGTGCAGGTAGTGTGGGAGATATTTCTTGTTGTTCTGCTCTGGACTGTTCTTATTTTTTCCTCCCTCAGTCGTGGAAAAAAGAACCCAAACAAGCCACAAGTTTGTGCAGAAGGGAAGAGCAAGAAATTTGATTACATTTCCTCCAATATGAAGCACTTCATCCTTCAGAATCATATGCAGCCCTGTCACTTCTTCAAGGGGCAGAGGTTTGGGGTTGCTTTTTGGTCAGGACACCCTGTGGGACTACAATGCAACTTTTCGTCCTCTCTTCACATCTGTTGTGACACTACAGCCCTTCTTCCCCAACACACAGCTGCTACATCCTGTTCCACTTTAATTCCTGTACTCAACAGAAGAAAAGGTCAGCCAGGATAAACTCCACTGTCTGTGCTTTTACCCTCACTATGGGATTATGGGATTTTCCAGGAATTCCAGGGAACATTCTATCCTAGAAGAGCAGAAGACTGTCCTCATGTTAAAATCAGGCAGCATGGTATTAAAAGCACCTTGTAGGAACATGGAAAATAAACTGCCTCAATATAATTTGATCTATTTTTCCAATAACTTTGCTAATGAATATTTTATTTTCTCTAGTGCTGGACTTAATTTGCTTGGAAGACAATTGTCGTTACATTAAGGAACAAACAGTTCACTAGACCTGAGGAGTGCAATAATTGATTTTTCAGCCTGGTGGATGAATTAAGAAATCGTTATTTTTATGTTCCAAGCCACATCCAGAAAAAGCTAGTGTGGGCTCTAAAATCCCTCACATGAAAGACCAGTTTTGATGTTTTCTGATTCTCCAGGTGATTTTTTCTGTAGTAAATTTGGATCAATATCTCCCTGCTGTGGTCAATATTGCTTTTCCAATTCAGATTGAGGTGTTTGTCACTCCCAGCTTGGGACAATGGGAAGGCCTGGATGGGCAGGTTGCTCTTCTAGAGAGCAAAGTTACTCCTGATGTCCTTGAAATCTGTTCTATCATCTGTCTGGGCATCCTACATGGCCACTGAATAAGGCATGGTTTAATTTATCTGGGCTAAGGCATGTCTAGAGCTCTATGCTTGATCCCTAGACATGTAACACTTTCAGATTTTAACACCACTCACTCATTTTGATTTGATGATTGAATGACCACCTGATTAAAAAAATTTGGGAGTTCTAATCTTTCTAAGCCTCCAGTTCCCTGCATATGAAAGCAGAATATTCCATGCAGCTTTGCAAGGATCTTTGATGTCTTCAGATGAAGAGTAATGAGCATTAATATGACTCTATCACCAGCATAAAAATACTGCTGTACCCTCTCTAGCCCTTGAGCTGTATAAAGGCAATGATACTTGATTCATTTGATGTAACTATGTAAGAATGATCATATAGATGCAATTAAAAACATAGTTTTTGTCAATTATGCAGTAGCATATCATCTGTACTCTACTAATTAAAAAGGGGAAGAAAAAAGTTACTGGCTGAAAATTAATTATGACAACATTTCTACAGTGTTTAGAACCTAGTTATAAGAATTAAATATTTATGTCATTGTGGTTTTCATTATGCATCCTAATGTGATTGCCTGAGTGAAATCACTGCAAGGTGCTCCAACACACCCTAAGGTCAGGATTTGGATGCTCTCATGAACTGATAGTGCTGACAAGGTTGTACCTAAATATGACTTCAGATAAGAATCTTCTCTCCACTTTCAAACTTGCACCTTATTTCAAGCTGCTGATGTGTCACATTGATCTCAGCAGATAAGATGACTCCCTGTTCAACCAAAGAGTGGTGTGAAAAGGCAAAGGCACTCAAAGTGTTCCTAATCTAAGTTATGGATCATGGGCCAAACCCGTAGTCTTTCCTCAGAGCTGGAGTTAGATAATGCTCATCCTTTTCCTTACCTGAGTTGAAGCTAATGAGACAAGTTTAGGTGTCCCAGCTTGGCTGTAGCAGCTCACTCCTGGACCCCACTGGCCATCACACAGCAGCACTTTGTAATGAACCCAGCAAAAAAGCAAACACACACAGATAGAAATGCTCTCTCATGAAACAAATTTCACTTAAACACCGAGCAGTTTAGGCTGCCAAAAAGGCACTTGAGCATAGAAGTTGAAAAGGAAGGATGGTTTAAGAAATTATTTTGGGCTTCAAGAAAACACAGAAGCATATGGTTAGTGCTAAATATTTGTATACATGACACAGCAAATAGAGATGTCTCATGGGTTTTGAATTAGATTTTTGGAGAGAAAGAGAAGAAAAAAACCCCCAACATGTTGGGTCCCTTCTTAGTTTAGAAACAGATTTTTTAAAGACATGTTTGTCTTAAAACACGGCTATTGGAATCCCAGGTAGGAAGGGCCAATTTCAGATACAGCAAAATCCAGATTTGTCCTCCCTCAGCCCCACATTGTAGTGGTACAATACTAAGTGAGTAAAGGAGTCTTAGCTACAAGGTTGGGAATATAAGGAAAATGGGATATAATTCTCAATTAATAATATCACAAAGGTTCAAATCAACAGACCAGTGAAAGCAACAACCATAGTTCAGTATCAAACCAAAAAGGAGAGCTTTGTGTGTGTGTGGGTGTACACAAGCACATGTGTGCATGGGAAATCCTTT
>VYZR01125349.1:50262-61089 GCA_013400675.1 Oxylabes madagascariensis
AGCCTTTCTAGCTGGAGACATCCCACATAAATAAACATGTGCAAGTTATTGCCAGCATGCTCTGCTTTATTAATTTTGTGTAGAGCAAGCTGGCTTTTGGGGAGGTTAATTTCCTGAACTGAGAAGAAAATGGCACTTCACCAATTTGAAAATAAATAATTGTGTGGATACCTCAGTTCATTATTTTTAACTCTGCAGAGTCTTTGCAGACTCCAGGAGCACGCTGACAGCTTAGAGAAATTGAGCTATTTTCATTAACCAGTTTCTCTGTGTGGGGTGTATTATACCAGGTTACATAGAAATTAATGGCTGTTTAAAAACAGCAGCACCTTGTCTAGGTCCTTATAAACAGAGCTCAAATAATCCTGGGAATGCCAGTTCCAAAGATGCAGCTACAGCTGGAGTAAAAACCACAAAAATATCACATTGCTTTTGAGAAAACTCCGGCAACAAGAGCCCCTGGACCTCATGGATATCACATTTTTGCTGCCTCTGTTGTTCTTTAATCTTAAAACCCCTTAGGAACGAGAAGCAGTGAGTTGAGTGCTGAGTTTTTCTGTTGAGCTATCTGTGAATCTGGAATCAGAACACACAGCCCAAAGTGCTGGTTCTGTTGGAAGTAATGAGAAAATTCCACGAGTCCTTATGGTATCAGAAATCCTGGTGCAAACCTGTCTGTTGATTTAAAGGCATATGGAAGCTACAGGGCTTTGACAGTATCACTTGACTGTGGCTATTTCAGAATCCAGGCAAAAACAGATGGCAGCATTTCTGAGGTTTCGAAACATATGCTGGGAAACATAATTTTTAAGTATATTTATTAACAGTAGGGTGAATTTCACTGGAGTTCCTAATGATACTGTTGGTACAATTTTCAGAAAACTAGGTGTGTGAAAAGTTGGACTTGTGCAAATCTATGGTTCCAGAATTGTTTGCCTAGACTAAAAGTTTGATAGGAATTCCAAATAACACTCCTGTCAGTCTGCATTTCTGTCTACCTCAGAACAGAGAAGACATTAGAGAAATAATGTAAATTTGAAACGGTTTAAAATTGATGTGTCATTTTGAGTTTGCAATGATCTTTTCATCATCTTAACTAATGCCAGGTGATAGTCAAAAGTACATTAATTTATCTGTCTTACCAAAATGTTTAACATAGATAATTGATGAAAGAGAAAATATTATCTGGCTGACATGATGCAAAAATGTCATTCTGTTCTTCTCTGTACAGATGGTTTTTCACTTCCCACGGTGTTTCTCTGTGGAAAATCTGTTGTGTTCTTGGTATTTAATTTGCCTTTTTGATGCAGTTTTCTCAATTAAATCTCATGCAGATGATGCAGTCATTTATATTCAGAGGATCAGTCTTCCTGCTCTTATTGGATAAACTTTAATGTAATCCACAGGGTTCAGATTTAGCTGCATGATATTCATTAATTTTAAATTTAGATAAATGTTTCTTTGGTGGAGATCAAAAGGTAAATGTGGTCCCCAGATCTGAAGCCCACAGGGAGGGCACATATTGGATGACTTGCTTGGATTTTACTGAGCCAGGGAGAATCCAGGTGAGAGAAGGTGGGAGAAGTGGATCAAATAATTAATTGCTCTGTACCACACGTATTGCCACAGCATTAGCTCCACTTTCTCAGCTGCCATGTGCCAGCCCTGCTCTCTGACCACTCATTAAGGGGAGGCCAAGCACAGTGATGTTTTCATGACAAGGACATTTTCATCTGAAGGCTGACTAGCGAGGGCATAGCAGGGGGATTTTTTCCTGCTGATGCAGTACATTTGCTGAGTATGAAAATGGTGTGAAAAAGACAAGTAAATTCGAGATAAAACATTCATTTTCCACCTTGCAGCTTTTACCTGAATAATTCAGTAACTCCCTCTCCCCCTCCAGGACCTCTCTTCATTCAGGGAAGAGCAGGGAGTAACCAGCAGGCACAACTCAATGTGTCTATAGAAACCTAAATCTGGTGCCTGACCTTGCAACCTAAACACTTGTTTTTAACTCCTTTCTATTTGAAACAAAATTGTCCATGCAACCGCTGTCAGCAGCTAAAGAGAAAGCTGACAATACATCCTGTATAAAAGCAATGAGCCAGTCTAACCTTTGTATTCCCTTGATCAGGCTTTAGATGCCGGGAATTCAGCCCTATGTCCTTCACAGACCACAAGAAAGGTCTTTGTTAAACTCCCGGTCTGGTCCATAAAACCAAGGGATTTTCTTTTATTTCTCCACAAACCAAGGGAATCTCTGCTAGCTGCCATAAGTGCCTGTGATTTCCATAGGCACCAGCATGGCTGGTTCCATCCTCATTAGGATCATGTATGGGGATGAAACAGCAGGTTAAATATCACACTCCTGACTTTCAAGTTGTACCTTAATCCTCTTCTGTGCCATATGAAACAAAAAATTCAGTGTAAGGAGTGGAAAGGGGAAGGTGTCTCTCTCCGATCATTTTGAGAATGTTTGCAAAATGCCAAGCTCCCCCTTTGCCCCTCAAGTACAATGAATTCAAAGAAGATCATCCTAAAAGACATCTTGTAATTTGTTTTATCTATTTACAGAAGGATTTGTTTTTCTCTCTGACTTTGAGTTATTCATAAGATATTCATTTACATGGCTATCTGCATATAAATATTACCACTGGAGAGCAGCACAGTGGAGAGTGAATATGGATTTCTGAGCCTTATCACTGTACGTCTTTCATATCAGGTGCTCATTTAGACAGAATTCATTGTATATTATTCTCCTGTGACAACATTAACCGGCCTCCAACTTTCCAGTGCTTGTTATCATTTCCAGAGTGTAAAAATCTCAAGGACTTAAAAGGGCAGACAGGAAAGTTTGCAGAACATTTAATTAATTTGTGGGAAATTCTACTTACTGTAAGTGTCATGTCTTTGCTGTGAGGACTGAGAACATCTGCCAAATATAATACCACTTTCTTCCCTCACAGTCTGGCTCCTCTTCAGTTTGACATTGAGGGACTCACCCTTAACTCACACTGCCTCAGCCTGAAGAGGCAACTGTGTGTATAAACCTAAAGCTTAAATTTCAATTTGTATTGGAATGTCAGTCATCAGATAAATCCACACCCTGAGGAAAGTGAATAATAAATAGCTGTGTGGGCCAAGAGAGAATAGGAAGTGCCAGCAATAACTCCTTTCTAATCTATCCCCAGTCCTATAATGCTATGGCTGTTATTTCTAGTGGACTTTCCTGTTCCTTGTAGCCAGACTGACAGAAAATCAGACTCAGGGGTAGTAATGGCTGAATGTTTCATCTGCCTGAGGGGATGAAAGATTTCTTTTGTCTCAGAAAAGCATTCAAATATGTGGGTGACACTTGTCCAAATGATACAATAAGCTCTGGGGTTTGTCAAACTGATGTGGTGATACCACAGTACCTCTCTTGGGCTGACTCATCATCTCCCGTTCGCATTTCAATCCTCTGTTTGGGTCCCCAAAGACAAATGAAATCTAAAAGTACAGCAGGTAGTTGGAAGTTATAACCATTGCCTTGATAATGATATATGCATATCACCCTTTCATTCGGATAACACCAGCCGAATTTATGCAGCGAACCATTTGAAAAGTATATGCAGCTAACTACAAACTGTATTGCACCATGCAAATTCAGAGAAAAAATACCAGAACACAGCCCTCCGAAACAGCTACAGAAGGATCCAGAGAGATCTGGCCACCTTTGCTGTACTAATAACATAATTTTCCACAGGTTGCCCTGGGATCCTTGGACCCTACCACAAATAATGTGAACTCAGAAAGGTCTACACTTGGATGCGGATTGAGAAACACAGGATCAGTGTAGAACCATTGCCAATGCTACTGGAAATTGTTCGATGAAATCTCTTGCAATCCATTTCTTCCTGTTGCGGAACACATTATAACATCACAATTTTCTGTTCAATTTCCTTAAAATAAGTGAATTGCACCATTCTCAGCAATTCTGTTCATGCCTCAGCACTGCCCTGATCCTCTGTGCTCTGTTAGATTTGAGCCTAAGAGAGCTGTTATTTTAAGAATAATTTTATTACAAAAACACCCCTGGACTGATAATGTTCTTTTACCCATTTCATGGCACTCAGAGATTTTTACCTACGACTTGTTGATTAAATGTGATAAGCAAGTTGAACTATAACATCTCCTTTAGAATTCATTGCAATAAGAACAATGCAAATATGTGCTTAAGGTGTCCCAGCCAGTGAATTACAGGTGTGATAGGCTGTAATGTCTTCTTTAAAGTGATAAAGAGAGTGAGAGAATTAGCAGGAGTTGTGAACTTTAAGAAAAGAGCAGCTATATCACTGTCATAGCAGAGTTAATTCCACAACAAGGAAGGTGCCCTGGATTCTTTTTAATTTTCTTTGCTCTTTCCAGTGCTCTTTTAAAAAAAGAAAAGTAATTCCACCATCTCTTTTGGCATTGCCCCCCTTTTTCTGCTGACACTAGAGAGACCTTATGGATGAAGCTCAGAGTTTGTGCCTTATTTTCCAACTCTTAGCAAAGTGAAGTGTTCATCTACAGTAAGACAATAAAAATCCCACTGCAGATTGGTGAGCGTGCTTGAGACTGACCTCAGACATGTTTTCAGTTCAAAAATATCAATTTAGACTTTGAGCCAGTAACTTCAGAAAAAAAGGAACTGGCACAGAGAGAAAACCGATGATCCGACCTATTATTTCCTACAGCATCCAGGTGCTGCAGAGGAAGACACAAATAAGCTCATCCGACTAGAACTCCATAATAATTTCCCCACCTTCCAATTTTCTTCTATTAGCAATAGCTACATCACCAGAAATAAAGTTTTAACTGTTCTCCACATCTCTGATTCCCCTAATTTTACATAGTGCTACTGAGTTTTCCAAAATCCATGGAATAGGTATAGTTTTAAAAAAAATACATAAGGTTTTAAATGTGGGGGAGTTAGACAATAAAAATACATTTCTGGGCTTGTTCTCCCCATAAGATACTTACTCTAGAGCAAGTCACCTTTAACTAATATAATATTATATATTTTTTATATAATTCTTATATAATAAAGATCTCAGCACAAGCTAGAAATGCCACAAAGAGGAAAAAATACCAGAAATAGGAAAAAATATCAGGGTCAGTCTTCCCTCACACACTATTTTAACAAATCTGAGCAGCTGTGAGAGGGAGGTGGAGGCAAATTTGAATATGGGATATGGGGTTATAATTGTTAAAGACATTAAAGCTTATGTAAACCAGAAAGCCCTGAAGGAGGGCACAGCTGCAGCCTGGACGGTCAGAGGTCAGTTCTGGGGTGAGAGGCGGTTGTGGGGAGAGACACACGGACAGCATGTGAGCAGGAAGCTGATTGGGGGGTGAGACCCGTGGGAGCATGTTAGCAGGAAGCTGATTGGGGGGTGAGACACACGGACAGCATGTTAGCAGGAAGCTGATTGGGTGGTGAGACCCGTGGGCAGCATTGAGCAGGAAGCTGATTGGGTGGTGAGATGCATGGACAGCATTGAGCAGGGAGCTGATTGGGTGGTGAGATGCATGGACAGCATTGAGCAGGGAGCTGATTGGGTGGTGAGACACACGGACAGCATGTGAGCAGGAAGCTGATTGGGTGGTGAGACACACGGACAGCAGGCTGCAGCTGAGTGGTCAATGGGTGCTCTTCTCCTGTTAAGTTTTGGTTATGTCCAGTCGAAACTCAGGGTATATAAGAAATGTGTTTTCTACAATAAAGAGATTTTCTTTGTGTGCACAAGGGGGTCTGTGTCTGTTCCCCACTGCTACATTTGAACAGGGGGCTCAGTGCAGGAGAGGTCCCTTTAACAGACTGAGAATGGGAAGGGCTCTTTAATTACAATCGTTCATGAGCAACTCTGAAAGGCAGTGATTACCTGACTTCTCTGAATAAACTCAGTATAATAAATGAATGTTCAAGCTCTAATTATGGCAAAATCACAGCAAATGAATTCCAGACAATGGAGTGTATTTTTGGCATGTTTTCAGGACAATCAGCTCACTTTATTACAGTTATTCCCTCTGTTCTTTTGGACAGTTTGAATTCACAGCCATCAGTTTTGACTGGGTTCAAATATTTGGCTAAAAGAGTGAAGAATCCGAGGTGTGAGGCACGAGGCTGTAACACCAGAATATCTGTATGTAACTGAGCACTTCCATCTGCTCACATATGACTTGCCTTAGAAGACATATGGTCGCCCCCGGATGCCTGTCCAGGTCAGCAAACGTAGGTGGGTGCTCAAATTCAACATCTACCAGCCCAACACACTCAATAATAACAAGTCAAAGATGAGTAATAGACCGAAGTCCTGCTCCTTCCCCGCAGATTTTTGCAACTCTGGTCGTGCTAAAAGATTTCCACTTCCCTTGGGGCCCACATCTACAATTCTGCAACCACTCCTCTAAAAATCTGGGAACGGACTTGTGTTTTAAAATATAGACAGATCTCCTTAATAGCTTAAAAATTAGGACATTCATCCTGAGAATGGGGCTGTCGCAATGAACACCGTGTGTATTGACACACAACAATATATTACATGATCCTTCAAAGTGTCTGTCAACAGATTTTGTGTTCAATTTTACAATAGAGACAAGGCAAAAAGCACTGGAAGGCTCTTGGCCCCGTTCCTGCCAATGTGGCTGCTCATGCAACAAGGCAAAGGAAAAGTTTGGAAAGATCCATTAAGATCTTTGCTCTCACATCACCATATCACCTTCCCACAAGCTACATCTGACAGCAAATTAACCAAATGCCACTGACCTTTAATATGCCAAAACAGCATGAATCCCACTTACCCATCTATGAGCAATCTGAACAGATTTTCTCTAGAAAAACCATAACCAACCCCCGGGACAAGTGTTTCGCTGGCAGATAACATGTGATCATCTCTTTAAAACATGCTGTGTTAATGCAAGGTCTGACTTTTCCTACTTTGCCTACATGAGACTGCTAGGCCCAGCTAAGGCCACTACTGCTTCCTCCTGAAGGAATTTATGCACATGGCACAGCTTCCTGAACTCTTTCTGTTCAGGCTGTGAAGAAGCTGGTGACGAAGCCAGTACAAGATTATTTTGCAATTTTTTAGTTTACGTGTTTGTCCAACTTCTGTATCAGTCTTAGCTCACACATCTGCACATTACAACACGTGCTGGAAAGCACAAAATGGAGCTTAAGAGGTTAAAAAAAAGCCAAAAAACCCAGCAACAACCAAACAAGAAATCACCTCCTTTATGCATATATAAAGTTAA
Source organism: Oxylabes madagascariensis (assembly GCA_013400675.1). NCBI lineage: Eukaryota > Metazoa > Chordata > Aves > Passeriformes > Timaliidae > Oxylabes > Oxylabes madagascariensis. The sequence continues at coordinate 57,541 of VYZR01125349.1, forward strand.
CGGTTCCTGGACTTGAAGGAATCCTCCTGCCAGCCTATAGTTTCTCTGCTGGTGTGCTGCATTACACTTCTTGCAATCATTCAACTGCCTAATGATCCCTTATATCAGGTGAAAATGAGTTTTCCCACTCTAACCTGGCTTTTGTTAGGGCTTTAATGGGAGCAGGTAATGAATAGCTTTGCTCTGAGTTTCCTGTTGTGACAGAAGGGTTCCTCCATGAGGTGACACAGCCAAGCAGGAGTGGTCACTCTGCTCTGCTGTGGTGAGAGCAGAGCTTAAGGAAGGAGAATCTCCCAAGAAAAGGAGAGCTGTGGGCACCTTAGATCCATCCTGGCATCCTACTCCACTTGTAGGGGCAGAGCTCCGTTAATGCCCGGCTGTTTTGTCTGAAACAGCACAGTTAAAACCATCAGCAGAACTGCTAGCCTGTAACAGGCCAACAGATTTATTCAACAGCAGGAGACAGCACAAGGATGCCCAGATTTATCGCTCCAAATACCGTCATTATTTAGTGTGCAGAGAGCCTTCTAGTCTCACAGTTAGCAAAACAAAATTACAAATTAATAGCCGTATATTTCTCACCATGTCCTGGATCTATCATCCCATTTCCCCTGTGTTGTAATTTTATTTTGGTACTTAGCATATGGGGCTCAGAAAAAGGGAAAACTTCAAAATTACACATATTTTATCCACATTCTCCCACGTAGATTTTCGTTGTGTGTTAATTTATTGAAGGAATATATTTCTATTTTTAAGAATCAGCAACATTGAAGAAAACAAGAGGACATTTTAGTTGTACCTTTGGGTCTGGGTTACTTTCTTCTTATCCGTTCAGATAAGCCTTGGATTTGAAGAGGAAGGAACAGCTCTTGCATGTATTTGTAAAAGGCAGCAATCCCAGCTGGGCAGAAGTGAAGGTTATACAAAAAAGCGCTCGTGGATAGAAGTTTGCCTTCTTGCAGGAACCCATGGCTGAAAGGTAACCGAGGAAAGCTGGGTCATCTAATAAATATAAATGTATCACGATCTATTTAATTAATGACAATACTTAATTTGCTTAAATTAAGATTCAAAGTTTAAGCTGAGATCCAAACCTCTTTGATGACAGGAATGTAATGGAGAATGAGGTGTAAAATCCCCAGTTCTATCCGGATTCATGTATTCATCTCAAAGCTATCACCACTGAAAACATTGGAAATCCATCTTAAGAGTAGCTTTCAGCAAAAACCAGGTTTTGTTGAAGATAAAAAGCCTGATCTCAATCTTTTTTAAATAAAGACAAACTCCAAGTCACCTTTCCAAAGCCAATGGAATTACACATTAGAAAACTGAGATAAGAAAGGTGATTTACTTTATAAACTATACCCTCTAAAGGTCCACAACATGTGCCAGAGATCTTAGTAAGTAGCCTTTGGCAATTAATTCCCTGTGGATGGCTTACAGACTTCCAAAACCCACCTTTCCCTGGGCTCACTCACAGGGCTTTTGTCTGGGAACTACCCACAAGCAAGGGCCTCTTGTCCTAAGTAAGAGTAGGCTGACTGTGGTGGGATTACAAGAGTGGAATTGAGGTGACACATAGAGAACTTTGCCTTTGAATACAAGTGTGATGCTTGAGATGACCACGAGGAGACCACCACCTCTCTGCCTGTCATAAAGATTCTAAATAAGGATGGCTCTTGGCTATTTGAAGTGCAAATACCTCCTTTTGATTTGTCAGAAATTAAGAGAACTACGAGAAAACCTGTGTCTTGCTAGAAAAAGAGCAACAGGGAAATTTCAAAAGGTGATTCAAGAAGTGCACGGTACAGGGAATGCAGTCCTGTGTCTGGGCACAATAACACATTCAGCCTCCTCTACAGCCACATCAAAAGGCAAAATATCAGCTAGACAGAGCCTGTAACGTTGTAAATAATGTTCATTCCTACAGCTCAAATAGTCTGAACGTGAGACCAGCTGCACCAGAGTAGGAGGAAGGTCTGCCTTGCCCAGGATCCTCGTTTGGGCAGTGGCCAACACGCAGCAGAGCTGCAGATGGCTCATTACAGCTGTGATGGCTCCTCAGGTTGCTCCAGCTCAGAAAACTGTGGTATTTCCAGCGCTAACACAGGCTGATAAGCACCGACCTCAGGGATGGGTGCATTAATCATTAGCCAGTGGAAAATGCCTAGGGAAGAGCGTATGGACACCAGAAGCATGAAGCATTCCCAGCTCCACTCCTTCAGGAGTCCGGAGGATTTTCTGGTATCTTTTGTCTNCACAAGGCTGGGGGAAGCCAAACTATCTGTGTTGAATGAACAAATAGCAACAGATGAAGATACTTGCACTACTTGTTTTCAAGGGGAGAAATACAGAAAAACAACCCCATTTAATGCCTTAAAACAGTAAAAAACATGTAGTCTGACTACAGGTGTTCCAATTTTAAAACTGGAATGNGATGAAGATACTTGCACTACTTGTTTTCAAGGGGAGAAATACAGAAAAACAACCCCATTTAATGCCTTAAAACAGTAAAAAACATGTAGTCTGACTATAGGTGTTCCAATTTTAAATCTGCATACAGATCTGCAAAGGCTTATGCCATGATTCATGGAAGAAAACCTAGGAAAAGCTTTTTCCTGAGCTGTACCTTTTGCAAATAGTCATGCTAGAAAACCAGAAAAAATGTATCTAATCTTATTTTCTATTAAAAAAAAAAAAAAATCCCTTTCTACATACCTGACTTTTACCTGCATATAAATCAACTGGGCATGCGGGTAAAAAGTCAGCATTAGCAAGAGTTTGCAAGACAGGGAAAAAACATTGGGTTTTAAGTTGTCCAGTCAGTATTTGTGGAATTTCAGATGACAGTGTTATTGCTGAATTTTGAAACGTGGCACTGGTTGTTTAATGGCTGTTGTCACTGGAAGGAGACGTAGTGGAGAGCTCTGGGCGCTGTTTGCAGCAGGAACAGACGGCTCTGCTGGCCAGGATTCATTTGGGCTATTACTAATCCCATTGCTGCAGCATTCCTTGCTCTGTCTGGAAATCCAAAGCCCTGTGTCGTTGCAGTGGATCACACCACTGGGCACAGGCACTGGTTCCAGTGGGGCTCTGCACAGTCAGAGCAAATCCCAAGACTCCAGCTGCAGTGGCTGTAGTGCCCATCACTTCTTAATGAGCCAAATCCAGCCACTGAAACACTTCAGTGCGAAATTATTCCATAGGCTGAGTGAGGAATGCCTGAATTTTATGCCAAGAGAGATCTACCTCATACTGTAATTCCTTTCAGAAACAGAACCAGGCAGAAACATTTAATCTGCTAAAACAGTTTTGAAATCTGGTTTTTGCGATAACTGTGACGTTCCTTCAATGCAACAGTTTTGGCCAGTTTTGTTCCTTATCAAACAATTCCTCTGGGCAGTAAAACTCCTGGAAAGTTGACTGAACTAATTTCTGATTTGCAGTCATCAATAGGCTCATTCATTTAGATTAACAATGAATAATTCATCATCACTAGCAGCAACACAGTGTGGAAATCGGGAAGAATTCAGCTTGACTTTCAGGTCC
>VYZR01125350.1:0-16547 GCA_013400675.1 Oxylabes madagascariensis
AAAAAAAAAGGAAAAGTTAAGTAGGCATTAGTAGTTACACTGAAGAATTCACACCCTTCAGAGAAATTATAGGATAACACATGAAATTTATACACGCGGGAGGGTGAAAGCTGACCAGGGTCCAGCTCAGAATATTGTTATCTCACAAGCAGTGCATAATTCAGCTGGCAAACCTACCCACATGGGCCAGGGGAGTTGCCAACCACCCCACAACTCAAGAAGCTCCTGCTCAGAATGCAGTATTTAAAGGAGATAGAGAGAAGACAGAGAGAAGAGTCAGTTTAAAAGACTAAAGTTAATTTTGAACTTGAAAAGCCTAGAGGAAAAATCCTGTAAAACCTTACATGAACGATGACAGCTTCTGCCCTTCCAGTAAAGGATGCCAACTAATCATAACCCTGAATGTGAGCACTTAAGATGCTCAGAATAATAGAAAATGCCATAAAGGGCGCTCAAAACAAACACTTTGATGAGAAATCACTATGGCCCTTTAGCATGAAACAGCTGCTTAGAAATACTCAGCTGCAGAGCTAGTGTCCCTCTCAGAATAACTCCCCAAATAAAAGCGTATTTGCCCTCATAATACAATCTGCTTCCCTACCTCCTCACTTTTTTTAAAAGAAAGATCCCAGTTAAAGTGTTTTGGAAACAGAATATTGAATATGTTTGACCTCTTGCATAATCCTCTTTACCCATTTTAAACCTGATCATTATTATTAGCAATACTGACACCAGCAATAAAATATTAAAAGATAAAATTAACATCTTATTCTCCCATAACAGTTTCAATTTCCATTATTTTGCTGCATTTTATTTTTTTCAGAAAATACCACAGCATGCATTCCTTTGAAAGTGTGACCTGGATGTCATGACACCTCCTTTTTGGTGGGAATGTAAGAAATAGGATTCAAGAACGTGGACCTGACCCATGAATGGGTTGAATTGAGCAAACTGTATAAAAAATGGTGGGGAACTGAGTCCACAGCAGCCAGGTCAGATGGGAATTCTGAAAGATTGCAGCTTAAAGAGAAGGAAGATTCACTGCCCTACTCCCAGGGCAGTGCACACACACACAGCTTCCAGTGGTCCAAGTTCATCTAAATACTAGCAAGAATAGAATTAGCTGACAGCAAGAACAGCATTATTCCTAGGAATAAGAAGGGTTGCTCCAGTAGACAAAGTCAGGATTTTGGAAAATGATCATCTTATTGAACCTGGTAGCCACTTCACTGACCAGCAATCTTTGGCTTTTATTGTTGATTCTCAGGGAGTGCAAGGTTATCCAGGAAAATATTTATCTTTTCTCTCTGCAGTTCCTGACTAGAATCTCCATGCATAAAATCTGAAAACCAGGAAAGTGCCTTTATTTTACTTGTTAAAGTAGCCACAGGTTGCCTTGAAACCAGCGAACCTTGCTGTAGCACTGCATTTGTTTTCTTTTAATAGGAACCAAAGCCTAAATATCACATTTGGCTATGCTGCCCTTTTGCAAATAAACCCTGAAGGAATATGAGGAACAGATCCTGCAGTTAAGGGCTCTGCAATGCCTGCAGTAACACCAGTCTGTGCATCTCACTGAACCATGCCATTTAGCAAAGGGCAGAGACAGGAACAGACAAGTCAAAAAAAACTCATGCTGCACCCAAGCATAAATTTATTAATTTAAAATAATAATTTTTTAAAGAATTAAATATTCAAGACACACAACTGGCCATTTTCTCCTTCTAGTTGTTTTATTTTTAGTACCCTTTTAGCCATTGTGTGGTCTCTGTCAGCTTAGTTGTTCAACTCAATTTTTAAATCTCATGAATAAAATACAAATCATGTTCAAGGAACATTTTATGAAGTAAAAAAGTAACTTCATTTATTAAATCCCATAATCCTTTTTCCCCTCACAAGCCACCTGAAAGCAGCTTGAGAGCACATCTCCCTGTCCCAGCAGACTCAGTTTCTCATGCCAGCTGTGTGGTTGATCCCACTGGGGAGAATTTGTCCTAAGAGGCATCACAGTCCTGACTCTGATACCTGCATTTGTGCAGAGAGCACATCACACCAGCAGTAGCTCGTTGGAAAAGGCAAAACTACTAAAAAGTCAGAAAGGACCAAAAAAACCATGCAGACCAAACTGCAGGGTGTAAAGCACAGCCCAACTTGAGCAGTGTGTTGAGCTGAGTCCCATGGAATGTGCTTGCAAATGATGCTATTCCCAGCACTTTAGATAGAAATTGATTTATAAGGAAAGAAAAGCCTGGGAAGCAAAGAAAAACTGCATTCTTGGTTTGTTCTTCTCATAGTACCAAACATTCAATTTTTGTAATAAAATACTTTTAAACTTTCTAAGAAAATAAAACAGTAACTATTCACATTAACAATTACTTTAAAATAAAGGAACATACAGCTCTGGGGTTTGCATCAGAAACCAGAAGTCTCACACATCCCTTTATGGTCACGCACAAACTGCCCAACCCCTGCTGCACAGACTCACTTAAGTGAATCCCAACTTTTAAATCCATTCAATAAGCCCAATTATTAAACCTATCATTTCACACTGAACTTCTCAGGGAGCTCTGTTTTCTTTTATAGACAAATCTGTGAGACAGTTTAACTTTGGGTTATAATAGTCCTAGAACTTTTGCATCACTCTGGTATCTTCTGTGGCACTGATTCTTGTGGCCCAGCTTCCATTTTCAAAAGAAGAGGAAAAAAAAAACAAAACTGGCCTGTGGTATCTGCTGGTCACCCCTCCTGGAGCTCCAGGTGATCTGGGCTGCAGGATTTCAAAGGAGGACAGCCACCCACCTGGGTGAGCCGGGTCAGCCACCTCCTGTAACAGCTCTTGAATTAATCCCAGCTCTCTAATCTAATTAAAGTGTCCAGCCCAAAGCCTGCAGGGGCCACGTGGCCCTGGCTGGCAGCTCTGTCCCCTTGTCCCCGGGACTCTGCAGGGACCCCCAGGTCCGTCTCGGAGGTCACTGCGTGTCCCCGGGTCAGGACAACACCCCCACAGGTGCTGTCCCTCTGTCCCCAGGACACAGGCAATCCTTGGAAACGCCTTGCCACGTTTTCCCATTCTGCAGACAGGTGAGTGCAAATAAAACCATCCTGCTCTGCGTGATCCCGTGATTTATCCCAATAAAACCTCTGCCGTCTATTTGGGAGGTGCTGCCCATCTCTGAGCTGTCACCTCAGTGAGTGTGCAGCTGCTCTGAAGATATTGTACCACGGTTCCTCCCTCCAGCCGGTCTGCCTCGGCTGCTTTTTCCCCTCCTTCTTTGCACGAGTTACCTTAGGTGCCAGGAGAGCTCCCTCACAGAATTTATTGTAGCGATCTTAATTAAATTAATATTCCTGAGTGCAAGGCTACTGGGATCTGAGGCTGGTATGAGGTTCATCGACTTTCACTTAGAGGGTAAAGTTTCCAGTTTTCACTCTCACGAGGCAATATGAAAAATTTATGACAGAAGCAGGAGAACTCTTGCTAGAGGCAATGACATCCCTGTGCAATTAAAACACTTTCAAGTGTCTTTTTTTCCTCCATTCTCCTTCCACTCATCTTAGAAAACAATATACAGAGCAACTTTATTCTGCACTGTACATTTTTAACTTAAAGATCTGTAGGCAGCTGACAAATTATAACCTGATCATAAAAATTTTCTTACAGTTTGAAATGTAACATATTGTACAAGGTTATGGCCAGATGGTAAGGAGCCTTTTTTCTTCTCTCTCTCTGGGTGGTTTTTTTTTTTGGTAAGAAAAACAGTTTAAAGCTTTCAAGCAACAGAAACTCCCTCCACAAATAGCAGCAGAGACCCTGTCTGCACTCTTTGGAGATCACAGATTTTACTGAGCCCCTCAATGAGCAGTTGGAAAGGGCAGGGCTGGGTTTGAGGGCTCCCAAGTTCCACGGATGCTGCCAGCACACCCCGAGGCCAGGCTGTGCTGTAACCACACCATGCAGCTCCATCCTGCTGCAATCCCTGCAAAACCCCCTCAGAGGGAGAAACTTCAGGGCAGCAGGGAGAGCCCACACCCTTGGACAAATCCCACCAGGTCTGAAAGCCACGATTTTGACTCTGAGCAGCTTTAGGATGGGATGCCTTTGAAAAAACCCCACTTTATTCTCTCATTTTGCAGAGTTGAGCAAGGGAGAGCTTTGGGGCAGTCAGCTTCTTTGTAAACTAACATTCAACTATTGCTGCGACTGCAAACTATAGGGAATAAAGCAACAATAAATACTTAATAACCAACACAATGCAATGGTTCTTTCTTACCTCACCAGAGGACATAATTTTTTTGCACAGTGCATTGCAGAGCACACTGCAGTAACCAGAGCTAACTCTGAAACTTGGGAACAGAGACTTTTCTTTCCATGACCATGTAAAATTCCCCTTAACAGCATTTGCCCTGAGAGAAAAATTTACTTTAATGTCCCATGCTCAGTTATGAACATGCTAATCCTTGTTATGTCTGGATAGTTAACATCACTGCAATGCAGTGATCTATAAAAGAAAATACTGGCTGTTATTGCTAAAAACAGGAATAATGGAAAAGGAAACTTATAACTTCTTAAACTCACTTCAGAATTTAGACCTGAGTGGTGCAAAAGAATGTAAATATAACAAATACCCACCAGCTGATCTAAGCAGCAGAGCTAGTTTGTGTTAAATGCTGTCTTACTCTGATCGTAATGACAGTTATATAAATAGGGTGTGAATTACAGTTGTAGAAAGTTGCACATGGTAAAAGATCATGAGTTTAAATTCACTTTCTTTTTAGGATAAATCTACCGTTTTGTCTTTGGAAAGCTTTAAAAAACCCCTTATTCTATCCTCCTATTGACTCTATTTGTCTCTGCCTTGCCACTGCTTCTCTCCTCCTCCCTCTCACTGTAAGTTCAGTCTCTCTTTGGGCAAGGTTTCAGGATTGGGACGGTGCACACAGCCTTCTCAGGGACCCAAAGCAATAAACAACCCAAAGGAATCAACAACTCAGCTCTCCATTCTCAGTCCCAGTCCCATGAACCTGTGGTGGGACACAACAAAGCTCCTCTGGAGCCAGCTGACCCTGAGCAGGTTCTGCCCTGTGAGCACAGGAGAGCTGGAACTGTGCCTGCACCCAGACCTGTAGCCCAGGCTCAGGGCAGCATTGAGGGCTAATCCAGCCCTCCTGTGAGCACCCCAGAGAGTTTGGGCAGCTCCTGAAAGGAGACAGCACATCTCTGGTATGAGCTAGACGAACAGCACCACAAAGGCAAGATGCTGTTTATCACACTCAGCAGAAGGGTCTCTCTGTTGCCTTTCACTGCTGCCAGTGACTGCCACCCATCTGTTACCTCTCACCAGACATTTGGATCATTTGCTTTTCCAGCAGTGGTCTTCCATCATTTTCTCTGCCACACAGGCCCTTTCCTCATTCCCAACTGCATTCTTAATGCTCAACCACTCTGTAAACAGCCAAGAAAACAGCAAGCAGAGTTTTCTTACCTTAGAGAGGCTTTTTCAGCGTTTGTGGCACACACACAACAACAGCTCAGCACCAATGCTGGCAGCTACCACTTCCCAAGGTGGAAGCTCCTCCTTAAGAGACCTTCTTGCTAATTGCCCACAGCTGCATTGAATAAAACAGCTTCAGGTGTGTGATACTTTCAGGAGTTACACGGGACTCTAATGAGGGGCAGTAATTTTCAAGTGAGTCCTGTAAGAGGACATAAGGATAGCCCTTCAAGCCAGAGCTAAAGAAAGCCGATTTCATTATCAGTGGGGACATCTTGTGAGAGAAACATGGGCTGGTCTCCAGGATGGGGCCCAAAACCAGATAGTGGCTGGATCCCTCAATAAGATGTGGGTATTTCTTAATCAGTGCTTGAGGCAGCAGGAGAATGGCCTCAAACAGAACTTGCTGCTCCTGGGAGAGAAGAGAGGGAATGCAGCTTTTTGAATGCCGTTTTAACAGCTGAAGCAGAGTGAAACTCCACACAATCATCACACCTGTGACGAAGAGGAAAACAAGCAAGGTTCTATCATAGGGCAGAGCTCTGTGAGCAACTGATCCCACATCATGTACAATGTTCCTCTCACTCAGAGCTTGAGTTTAAACACATGCAGAAGTAATGTTTGATATATAGATAAGGTTGTTGAAATGTCAGTTCACTGGACAAGGAAGAGAAGACTGTGATATTGCCTTTTTTGAATGCACCAAAGTATTAAACTTCCCATCTGAAGTAACCTTGAACCTGTTCTAACCATACTGCCAAGAGACTCCTACAATAGAAACACAAAGGTACAGAGATATCAACTCAAAGCTGAATTTGTAAGAAAAGGATAACCACTGGATGCAGTAGCTCATTAATGTGTAGGTGGTGATGACAACACAAAATAAAAAGAAGCAGGACCTCCTTTGCTGCCTCCAAAATATCCTGAGTAGTGAGGACTGCTTTGCTTAGCACAAAATCAGGAAAAATGTGTGTCATTTCTTTCCCCCCAAAAAAGAATTCACATAACCAAACTGTGAATGTTTTAACATCTTCCCCTCTCTTGTAAAGATAAAGATGGGGGTTCAAAACACACACACACAAACCCCACCTCCTCTAGGCAATCCCCTCACCTGGAAGTTGCCATCCCCACAGCTTGAGACAATCAAGGCTATCACCTTCAGTTAAGGGGCAAATTAAGATCTATTCAACAAGCTCTGTATTAACTTCAGCTGAACACAGGCACAAAACAGAAATGTCCTGGAGTATTTCAGCTGCTTTTACAGTGAATGCATATTCCTGTCCCAAATTAGAAAAAAATACGAGAGTAGAGCACCAGTTTGGTTATAAGGTCTGGGCTCTCATACCTCTGTCATAAATGTAATGGAAAATCTATCAAACCGTGCAACTTGACCATGCTTCAGTGTTTCTGTGTAAATGAGGAATACAGGACTGCTTCACACACAGTAAGGGATTTGTAAGGGTAACAGCTTTAGAGCACACAAGCACCTCAAATAACCCTGCAGTCAGGAACTGCACCAAATAAATAAAGGATAAATTGGACAAAACCTGAGACAGGCATCTTCACTTCTTCTGACACTCTTTCCCCAGCCAGTGGACAGATTAACTTCAACAGTTGCTGCAGCCTAGTTAACGAAGGCAGGAATTCAGGGCACCAAGGGCAATTGATACTGCATTATATATTTTGCCAATTTAGCCTCAGTGAAGAAATCTATACTCTCCATCTGCACAGGGTTTTGCTAACACAGCACAAGACAAATAGTAACCACCAGCTGTAATAAGTGAAGTAAGGGATGAAGGAATTCGTGGAGTTCAGGATAGTTTCCCAAAGGTCAGAAGCTCACATCACCAAAACAGTACTGGGGGAGATGTGGGACTTCCCTGTGAGAGCAAACACAAGCCCAAATGGAAGAATTCTGTGTGAGAGACTGTTTTGTAATTGGTGTCATGGAAAAAACCCTCTCTTTTCAAGGCAGAAGAAACAGACAAGATGATGGAGGTTATAAAAAGCATCTTGCACTGTAACTGACCTTGAAACCCTTCTTTTCTCTCAGCCTGATTAAGGGAAAAATACTTAGTTAGACACTCTCTTTGTCCTCCACATGGATAAGCACAAGAAATAGAAAAGAAAAAGAAAAAAAAAAAAGGAGGAGGAGAAGAGGAAGAGAAAATCAATACAAGCTGTCTTCAGTTTAACCAGAATGTTACAGTGAATAGGTTTATGAAACCTCCAGTAAAGAGGAGCACAATTGCTGCCACAACAGCAGAAGCTGCTAAATTTTAGTGTAGTGTAACTTTCTAAGGTGTCATATAACAAAAAGAAAATGCAGGTGTTCTTACTGTCCAAGGACAGTACTTGTATTAGAGTGTATGAATTACTAACCTGGAATTAACTCATCTGATCTAATGCAGGGGTTGTGACAGCAATCACTACTCTGTGCTGCGCAAGAAAATAAAAAGCCTGCCTCACACATGGGAAGAATAAATAGAGATAATAGGAAGTAGCTCTTCCCATCTCTCTCAGCAAAAAAGATTTATGTTCTGAAAGAAGAGTTTACAACCCATCAAGCCTTTTTGGTTAAAGTCTATGGATTTAAACTACACAAAACCATAATTGTCTACATTTTCTTGATAAACAGCCCGGTCAGCTTAATGAGAACTGGTGAATTCCTGTCCTTGTTGGTGTCTTGTAGCTGTCAGCCCCACAGGAAGATTCTGAGTTGTATGAAAACAGAATCCTGCTCCTGATTTCTCTTTTCTTTCTTCCTTACATAGATACCTGTATATTCTCATTGAACCAGCTGCATGATCCTGCCTGACAAAAACCAGACAGATACCGAGGTACAGAAATAGGGGCTATGGAAAATAGGCAGATGGTCTTTCTTTACTATGCAGGTGCTGTTCAGCAATTTTTCCCACCAGTGAAGCTGCTGTATTTTGCACAATGTTTTCCCAATTCACCAGACAATCAGGAACAGCACAACGTGAATGCTCAGTTCTGCTGCGATGTGCTGAGACAGCAGGTTATCGCTGGTGACTCTGAAGCTTGCTGACATCTGACATGAATTCCTGGCATGCTGACTTTTTAAAAATCGATGGGGACAGACCTCAGAGTAACAGAAATAGCTGTGAAGTTTAACACTGCTGAAACTGTTCAGGCTTGATTGGCTGGTGAACATGGAAGGTCAGAAAGAGGAGCACTGGATCCTCATCAGTAGGAACAGAAGCAGATTATTATAGAAAAAAATCACCCTGAAGTTTCATAGCTTACTGTTCCTGTGAAATAGCCGAGATCAGGAGATGCATAATGTGCAGCAGACCTCTTCTTTATTAATACAACCTTAAGCTAAGGATGAAAAATGTCTATTGGCATACAGAAAGGCTCAATGGAGTGTTATAAAGCCATTGCTTGACCTCAGTTTTTGATAATTTTAGAGCAGTTCCTAAAAACTTTTTTTTAAAGGAAATATGTCAACCATAGAAAGATTGTTGATGTAATTAGACTTCACTCTTTGGAGTGGAACTGGGGAGGGAACTGTTAAGCTCCAGGAGAAAGGTACCTATAAATTTAAGTTTTACTTAAAACACGGATGCAGCCTCTTTGCCTTCTTAATAAAGCAGGTATCTCTTCAATCTAGACCAAATTACACCCTAAAAACTGCAAACCACCTGCCTACAGAACTGATGGAGCACAATTCCTCATTCATCTTGATCATTTATACGTGCTAAGAAGGCTCACATAGAAACACCTGTTGAGTCAATGGAAATGTAAAAGAAAGTCAGCAAACCTCTTGTAAGGCTTTGAGAAAATTAAAAAAAAACCCAAACAAATTACATTGTAATTTTCCTTCCTAAACACAAATAGGAATGGAAACTGGATGACAGAAATTGCTTACAGAAGAGGGTAAAAACATTTTCATCGCTATTTTTCAAAAGGATCTTGCACTTACAGGTTAAAAAAGGCCTCATGCTTTGGAACACAAGTAGTATAGTAATCATATAAATACATTTTATTGAAACTTAGTAAAAGGACATTGTCAAGTGCTTTTATGCAGTTTCTAATGTAGGTGTTTCACTCTCCATTGATTGTATAATAACCTCTCAACAGTTTGAAAATATCGTCTCTTTCTCTGTTCCCCTTGTTGGTAAACGTGGTTTCTGCAGTTATGGACCATGAGCCAGGATCGTAATGGACTTCTAAATTCAGGAGCACTCAAAAATGTATCAGTGGTAACAACTGAAGTCACAAATCAGCGTTCCTTGAACTTCAGCCTCTGTATTCACATGTTTGTGCTGGTGTACTGACATTATTTATTTCACTTATTGCCTCAGTTAAAGTAATATTTTTTCATACATTGCATAATGTGCCGTGTCTGCAAGCAAAACTCTGCATTGATTACTGGCACCATGGCATGCAGGATGCCCATTTTGGCAGGGAGTACAGGTCCAGAGTGCCACAATCCAACTCCTCCTTGTGTTTGAGTGGCCAAGAAGAGAAAGAGACCCTCCAAGAACCATGTACTTACAAGTTTCCCAGCAGCTCTTTCATAAAAAGCAGGACTGTTGCCAGCTGATGGGTGCACATTTTTTCCCCTCATAAGAGAGGGACTTCCCCTCTGTGTGGACTCCCTCCTTTAGCTGTCTCACTGCCTTCCAGCTCCTGAAGGGTTCTGCTCTTCACAACTTGATCTGCAGGTGAGCAATCTCCTGCCCTTCCCTAAAGTGTGTCGGAAAACAAGGTGTCACATACACATGTAGCCCTGATTTCATGCCTGAGATGTTTTGGTTTCTGAAATTCTTTTCCCAGGCAATTTTCTGTAAACAAGAGAAATGTTTTTGTAACTGTACCTGTGTTTATCCATTCTTTCTCACAGGAGAGGTTTCTTGATGTCCCTCTGGTTTGACCAATGGGATTGAAGAGGTTTGCCTTTGTTTCACCAATCAAACTGGTCTGTGTAAAATGGTATAAAAGGAACACACATCCCAAAATAAAGCAATCATTTTTCTAGCCTTCTGATCTTGAGAGTCTGTGTCATTTTTAGTGTAAAACAGCGACATACACCCATGACAGGAGAGGCTCTGGAGAGGCCTTTCTGATCTCTCTGTAGAGTGAGGCCTCCTGGTATGGATGGCCAAGGAGACCAGTGTGCTACTCAAACCTTGAGCATAACATCTCTACATTGCTCACCGTGTAAATCTGCGTGGCCACTGTGGAATACCTGCTCAGTGACACTGCCAGCTGCACCCAAAGTGGTTATTCCACCCTCCCAGCAAATTCTCTTCATCCGTTCCATGCATTTGCTGTTTAAATGCTTGATTTGGTGTGCTGAAATTACCTTTTCTAAAAATACCCCTAGTAGGGAGGAGCCCCATTTATTTACTCTCAGAGAATTTTCTTTTGGACATTATTTTGTTCAATATTATTAAGCCAAAGCATTTAAAAGGGAAACCAACAAAATCATATAGAAACAGAATGCTAATGATTTGCCACACAGTAGAGAGCTCTTTGAGTGATTTCCAAACTTATAAGAAAGCAACTTTCCCCCTTTAAAGTATAACAAAATTTTCAGGTCAGTCCATCCAACTCAGTTTTGCACAAAGTCACTCCTGTTGCAGTTTACCTCTTATTCAGCTGCCTTCTGGACTTACTCCAGTAATTCCCCAGAGCTGTGGGAGGACAGCGAGGAAAATTTTCTGTAGATCCAAAAACTAAAGATTTCAAACGCCTGAAGCTCTTCAGAGAATACGCTATTAATTGCCAACTTACCACTTGGTGAGAACCATTTTTCAAGGTATTTTTACATGACTTAGTTTAGGGTTTATTTTTAGACTACCAGAATCTAGCAGATTTGGGATACAATACATCAAGAATATGAAACCAATCCCAGGCAGCAAAAATAAAAATCAAAGCAAATGTGACTGAGCAGAACAATAATAAAGATTGTATATTGCATGGTGATGGTTCAGAACATACGATACCCTGGGCAATGTCTTCCCAGATTTTTTTGGAAGAACAAGCCATCCCTTTTGAATAGAACATTCAGTACATTCCCTGCAAAAATTTGGGGAGTTTTAGGATATGTCCTGCATCTCCAATGTGTCTGTAGAGCCTCTTGATTCTTCCTTGGCTGTTTTTTATGGTTGAATCCCTAGGGCCAGACACTTCAACTAATCTGAGCATTACTTCCTAGCGTGCCTATTTCTGGAAATCAGAACAATTCTCTGCCTCTGAAATGCCAAGCTCCTCTCTCAGATGTTATGCCTCCTACTAAAACAAACAGATACATTTATGGCAGACATCATTGAAGTATAGCACACACAACAAAAACCAGAAAGATTTAAAAACATGATTTAAAACTGAAATCCATTTTGGGAAGACAAAGCCACACAGTGTAAGTGTCCTTTTCTTATTTCTGCTTTTTTGAAAGTAGATGCCATGCATAATGCAGATTTTTAGTTCTATGCTGTTGACAGCATTTAAGAAAATAAAAAACTCCGGAAACCAAGAAATTCTTTAGATTTGAAATTCTGGGAAACCCACCAGATGGATGCCTTAGTGTGTGAGAGAAATATTCTGACTATAAATGTCATCATTTAAGAGTTGCCTCAAATTGAAAGTTTAGAAGCAATTGAATCCCTCTGCTTCTCTCTCCAAATCTATGCTTCTAAAGGACTTATCAGTCCCTGTGATTCCAAGGACAGTGGATTATTTCAAGAGTGGTGAATGCCTATAGGCAAAAACTCTTTTATTGTCAAGTGACTTATAATACATGGGCAATGAGCAAACCCAGTGAAGATCTGAATTGAGCAAGAACAGATTCCCTAACACGATAAAGGCCAATATTCACTGAAAATGTGAGAGAGTAAGATTCTCAGCTAGCAACAATGAATTTGAAAGTGAGAGAAGTGTAGGAGCAGTCTTAACTCCAGAGTCACAGGCATGGTTTGGTTGCTGTGTAACCTTAGGCTGGTGTTTTGGAAATGCATCTGGCAAAGGATGAAAGATTCCTTGCCCTGACAAAGGTGCAAACCTCAAAATTCTTGGGGTCAACTCCCAGAAGATTTCTCAAAAATCAGTCAGAGAGCCAATGCCCAAGTTCCAGGGCGGGCTGGGTGCTGATAGCAGCTGCAGAGGTACCACAAGGAGCACAGGGTCACCGGGAGAGTGGATGTGCCTCAAACAGGACATGAGGAGCACCCAGGATGGTGCTGGAGGCCTCCCCAGCCCCCAGAGCACTCTGCAATCAGGAGTGAGAGGGGGCAGTTTAGAGATACACAACCTTCTCTTGCACTGGGCTTTCAGTCCTCACAGCACGGGACAGAGCCAGGCCTGCTCAGCTCACAGTTCTGTGTTTAATTCATGCGCCCCTCCGGACAAACAGTTACTTTGGCACGTCATTCTTCCAACTTCTAAACAGATTTAAAGGAGCCTAGACCATAAAGTCTGAAAATTAGTGAGTGAGTTCAGGCAAAATCAGATTTTTAGTAGTTAAACCTGAGCAAGGAGGTGAAACTAAATGTGTTCTACGTACTTATTATTTTTAAACTTCATTGGCCTGTTGTATTAAAGTATCCCTCACTTTCTTTGATTTGGTTACATAATAATCATTCCACTGTTACCTAATACAAATAGACAATGAGTGCATCTTTATAATCCAGGCCCTTTCTCCAGATATTCTGTAAAGTGAACAGTGACACAACACCTCAGAGCGTAGTAAGACGCTTGATTTTCATTTCAGAGAGTCAAAGTTCTGTATTTGGACTTAATAGTAGTTAATTATTAGAGATAAAAATGTAGCTTTTTAATAGTCATGAATTAATTTACTTTAATAGGCAAAAAAAAAAATCAATTACCCAGAAAACTACTATTGAGGTGGCAGTTTGGGGTGGCTTAACCTGACTGAAGCCAGTTTTAAGCTCAGCATCCATCACAGACTCGATGCAGCACATCCAGCAGCTCAGCCCACCACGATCCCACCACTGAAGCTGTGTCAGAGAGCAGGATGAGAGCCTGAGACTCTGCTCCTGCTCACTGTTTTCTAAAGGCTCTCTGTACCTCAGCTCCTCATCTCTCAGGCAGGATAACACAGTGAGATCTGGGGAGCTCAGCTACTGTGGAAAACATGAGAACAGGAACATCACTGACACTGAGGACAACCTCTGATCTCAGAAACCCAGGGACCTGCTGTCCACGAGCGCTGAGTATCGTGTTAAGAGAAACCACTCTCTAAAAGAAGGCCAAAAAGCACTGTCCTTCACTGGCCCCTTTGATTTTATCACCTGTCACAGCATCAAGTGCTCCTTTCAAAACTTGTGAGACTTGAAATATTATGGCCACACAACACCAGGCTAAGAAAATGACCTTTTACCTTTTTTTTTTTTTTTTTCCCCCCTAGGTCAGTGAGATATCAGGAGCAAAAAGTATCACAGTTGTGAAATCCTTATCAACATTAATTCTGAGAACAGAGATACTACAAGGAATAAGGATTTATCTCTGCTGATTTGTTACGTTTTTGACACTGCTTCATTCTCTTGGAAGCTGATTTTAGGTATTAAATACACCAAATGTCAGCCTGCTGTCTTTTCAGGACTCTAATTCTGCTATTGGAAAAAAAATACGGAGTTCCCATTAGTTTCTATTAAGAGCCCAGACTCAAAGGAACAAAGACTAAGAATTAAAGCAATGATAATATTAGGTTTTGCTTTATACCTTTTCCCTTACAAGCACTAGGCTTTTCATAGGACTATTCAAGGGTATGTAAGAACAATCTTTTTTTTAGGTCTATCTAATACAATATCTATCTCTACAGAACTGCAATGTGAATTATGTGAAAAAGTTACTAGACCTGGCGTTGTGCAGTCAGCCTTCTTCAGGATTTATGAAAAAGCAGTGACATTTCTCTATGGACATTTTTGAAGACTGCTCATTTGCAGAGAAAACTTGCTTGTGGATCAGAATTCTGCAGCGCCAAGCACAGAACAAAGGACAGCCACTATCCCACCACCCCAAAGACAGGCTGTGTTCCCCCTGGACTGGGCTGCCTGTCCTGAAACATATTTCAAATAGAAAACTGGCTATTTGGAACTGCCTGAGTGGGAGACAGGAAATGCAGATGAAGTAAAACAAGCCAACAAACAAAAATGCAGTGAAAGAAGCCCAGACACAGATGAAGACTTTGTTGTGAGAAAATGAAAGAACTCGACAGGAATTTTGCACAAAGCACTGCCTGGAAAGGTGCTCAGCTGTGGATACAGTCGAGACATAAACCTCTGAGCAGTTTTCATCAATAAACAGGTTAGCTACATCCTGTGCAATAAACACATTAGGGGCAACCTGGGTGGTTTTCAGCTTTTCCACCAAGGAAAAAGAACTCAGAAGACCTCATGTTTCATCTTAAATTTGAGGACAACAGGTTTATTGGCGGAACAAATCACAGCTGGACAAAAACACACTCAGTCCATCTCAAGAGTTGCATAAAGCAGAACTGCTGTCTTCTAAGAAGCTGTTTTCTATTTAATATATATACGTATTTTTATATTTATAAATATGGTGAGAACAAAGACTGTCATCCCAGTGGGACTACTGGCAATCCAGAAGTATCAGTATGTCCAGGAGGGATGCCACTTCCAAGGAGCTGGTCTCCATAAGCACAATGCTTGTTATTTTATTAACATTTTGAAGACTTAGAGGCACATCACAAGACCATATACTCACATTACAAAGATGCTTCTGTTTCTAACTTAAAATCAAATTATTCACCTGATAGATCTCCAAGCCTTTACAGCACTGAAATTCAGTTCTCTTAATGGGAATCGGTAATTTTAGATTCAAAGACTGCCCAAACCAGTCAGCAGGAGATAATATGTAATATGTAACCACAGGAAAAGCAAACTGGAAAAGAAAGACCACTGGCTTTCATAAATCATTTTTTGACAGGAAGGTTATTTATCATGGGAAATAAGCTTAATCAATAATAGAGTGAAACAACCTTAATAAAAAAGGGAATCAAGCTCTGTTCTGTTAGAGCATTATAATTAATGTGGGTAGGGGGAGCGAGAAGAGGCAGAAAGAATTGTTACAGAGAATTGTTATTATCCTGACAAATGGATTCTGGATTGTTTCTAAAAGTTCATTTCCATCTAGCAGCTTTGAATGAGAAAGGATCAAGGATTGCATTTTGTTTTCCTAGAGGTAATGAGAAATTTTGAGGGAGGTGCCCAATGAAGGAAGAGTTATTCAAGGGATGAATATATTTTTATGTGATCTCAAGGGAATGATGTTACCAATCGTGACGATACTAAAGATCAGCTTACTTAAACGATGTGGGGAGACCATGTTTTTCTCAATTTATTTTTATATACAAACCAAGTGTTAGTTTTTCCAAAAGTCATCTCTTTTGTTCTGGGTTGATTATTTTTACAAAAATGAGAGGAAAGGAAAAGCACTCTAGAGAAATTTCAGAAGCTTTATGAAAAGAAGTGTTTTCATCTCCATTAAAACACAAACACTTGCGTATAATAGTTATTGTTTTGTTCAGTCACTTTTCATTTATCTAACTATTTTTACAGATAGATTATCATTCCATCAGATTATGAAAACATTTAGCAAATATTCTGAAAAATATTGCACAACTTCCTCTGCAAAAGGAGAAAACTACATGTATTCAGTGTTCACAGACATCCCCAAAGGAATAAATATCCCAAAAATAAAACTTTTTCTCAATCCACTTGGCCTCATCATCAACATAAATATAAATAAATAGTGTTCTTAATGCTTTATAAAAAAATTAACACAAAATTTCTATTTGAAGCAAAATCAAAAAGTGAAAGAAATACCAGTCCCTGAATGAAGTTAACAAAGAAGTTGCAATTCTCTGTGTAGGACATACAGTTACATTAACGCTAAAAATGCATTCATAGGGAGAAAACTATATGTGCAAAGGTAAAAATGATGAAAATGGGAATGGAGGAATGAACAACAAAATTGCTGGACTCAGATTCTGTATTTCAGTTAAAACGTCCAAAATTCCTGAAAGCTGGAGATAACTGTCTACAA
>VYZR01125351.1:264-15370 GCA_013400675.1 Oxylabes madagascariensis
CTTAAACATCATCTGCTTTTTACCACAGCCCAGGCTGCTCTCTCAAAGAGAAATCAAATCACAGGAAATTTCGTAAATAGTTGAACAAGTTATTACTGCCCAGAAAATTAGTTGCCTCTAGAGCCTGCACTCAAATTTCAAGTGTGAGACTGAGCAGATATGCCACTGCAGAAAACCTACAAGGCATTTTAAGAGGAGATATTTCCTGATACCATTCATCAGGTTGTACTCATTATTTCCCCCTGCACTGATCTGAGTCCCTCAGTGTTTTATCTGCAGATTAGTGGACTAACTTGTTCCACTGCTGTTACTCACCTTCTTTGTTCTAGCAAATGAGGGTGTTGAGGACGGACAGCTGCAAAATCATGTTTTGTAGCTATGGCGGAATGTCTGTGGGCTTTGACTTAAACTACGAAGGAGGAAACCCCTAAAATTTTCCTACCTGAGCTGGCAGCACACTCTCTCTGGTGTGGGTCCGGAAGGCTCTGTGGAGACACATTTATGCCCTTGGAGAAGCTGCAGAGAGATGCAGACCTGTGGCTCTTATGGCTATGGGAATTCCCAGAAATCAGGGGAAATTCTTTTGTGTTATGTATGTTTCTACCATGAACAAAATCTGGAGCCAAGAACACACTGAACAAACAGGGGACATCTGTCCAAGTAACAGTGGAGCCCTTGTCCTTACAGTGTTTGATAACAGTTGGTTTATCAATGGAATTTGTTTCCACAGCAGTGTGTGAGGCAGTGACTGATTGAGCTCTGTGGAAATCCCGGGGATTAAGCTCGTGTTGTGAGGGAATCATTTTTTAAACACTGATTAATTCAGGGGACAGATCTGTTCCCTTTTCTGCAAACCTGGTCTCCTGCTGCTCCCTGCAATGTGGTGAGTCAGACCTCACCGTTTGCAGCAGTTTCAAGGTGATTAAATTGGCATGACTGATGCCCTTGTAACCCTTACAGCATGTCTTTGTCTTCACTGTTGTGGTGGCATCGGTCTGATTTATTGCCCACCCAAGCTGGTTCAGGAATCTGAACAAGCAGGAGACCAAGGTTACATCTACAGCACTCAATGCCACCACCTCTCTCTCTGCAGATTGGTTTTATTGAGGCCTTGTGCTGGTGCCTTCCAGATTCTTACTCAGTTTAACTCCCTGTCCCTGCAGAAAACTAAGGCAGCAATAAGGTGTGCAACTCACTTTCATCTGAGTCTGATCAGCTTAGAGAAGGTCCCAGTTAGTGCCAGGGCCAGAGCAAGGAGAGGAGCAGCTAAGTGGTCCCAAGCAGGTAAGGGAGACGGAACAAGGGTTGGCAGGCAGGGCAGGAGGGTAACAACAAGGAGGACCTTTTCCTTTCTGCCCTGGCAAGCTGTTCAACACGAGTTCATGGTCTATGCCAACAGAAAAAGCTCATGATTTTCTCCCTAAGTTGCTCCCTTGGCTGACTGCTTGCAGGTTTGAATGAGCAGCAGTGCCAGTGCAGAGGCTGAGATGAAGAGGAGGCAGAATTGGCTTAGGCTGAGTTACCTGTGCCTGTGGTGGAGTCACACTTCCCACATTGCCAGCCTTTGACTGAAAAACTGGTCTGTGTTAAACCCTCTTTCCCCAAACCCTCTCTTTTTCATTTTGCTTTTGTGTTTTTTTTGTTGTCGTCGTTGTTGTTGTGTTGTGTTTTGTTTGTTTTTGTTTTTGTTTGTTTGTTTTTGTTTTTGTTTGGTTTGGGGTTTTTTTTTGTGTTTTTCGAAAATTTTAAGAAAGCATCTTGGAGTGTGAGAATGGGAAAGTGTCAGCAAGGCTTTCTTAAACTATGATTTCTGCTCAAGGCTTATCATCAAACTGCAGCCTAAAAGTATGAGAAATCCTGGTTTACTTTGCAGGAGAATGTGAAAATTATACAATGTCAGAGCATTAGGTACGTAATCAACTTGGTATGTGAGCACAGGGGATGTCCTGATCGTCCCAATGTTTTTTCCTGTACTCTTTCATCATGTACTGTCATGTCACCAGAAACTGTGAACTTCCTGGATTCCAAAGATTTAAAGTTTCAACCCCAGAATATTTTTTATTTAAACATTTGAGTGTGCAATTAGCCTTCACAGGCTCAGGAAAGCAAGCAAGAGGTGTGTTAGAGGACACCTGCTCTGAACCAGAAGTGCTCATCCAAACCAAGGCAGAGCTACAGGGATCCTGTAATTCACTGAAAATGTGCTGTTGCAAAAGCATGTGAATACATTTCATGTGTCATGAGGGAAGGACCAGGGTAAAGTTCCCACATAGCTGCACCCTGGGAGATACTATCCAAAGAGAAAGCAAATGTGGAAACAACTTAGAAATGAAGCTGTTACGGCTCTCTTGACTCACCCATCCTCATTCCAGTCCTGGACATTCACACTTCAGTCTCACCTCTAGAAATTAATCTCAGCAATCTGTGTAATCAAATGCACTGTCAGTTGCATCCAAATGCAGAAAAAGATGCCAGAACCTCTCAGAAATTGGATGCAACACTGCAGATTCTTACACCATCTGCTATTCTTGCATCTGAATTTTGTGTTCAGACACCCAAAGCTGTGTTTTCAACATGGGAGGACAGAGTGAATTCCAAGCATATTGGAGCTAATAGGTAGATTACTTTGAGATAACAGTTTTTGGGATGAATCTGAGAATGCCTGGTACTTCATTAATTATCTCTATCACATGACTTTAGATAGTTTTGCCCATCTAGGCCTTGCAGAAATTATTCTGGAGGGAGTCCTAAGAAATTGCTACCTAAATTCACTCACTGTGATGATGTTGAAATATCATTACTAATTTTTTTAGCAAATATTTTTAATTGAAGACCTGGGAGGTAACAAAAGTGCACTGTGTGATGCTGTTGATGTTTTGGCTGGAGCCCTGTGTCCGGATATTGCTGTATTGGAGAGCATCCAAAGGAGAGCCATGGGAATGCTAAGACAAGAGCATTGTACAACCTCAATGACAAGAGCAATAATCTTGTGAGCAGGCTGAAGGTTGTTCCGATTAGATAGGACAAGAGTCAGGTATGGACACAATAACAGTTTGTCCCTTGCAAAAGGACTGACATGGATGTTCACAGCAACGGCTGGCTGAAGGATGTAGTGAAGTCACACAATCAGAAGCAAAAGTAAATATGTTGGTGATTATGGAAAATATGCAATTGTACCATTTAGGAGCACAAAATTAGGCTACCCAGGGTCCTGAAAAGTTTCCTTCAGTGGAGGTTTTTAAGAACAGGCTATACAATTGCTGACATGGAGGAGAGCCTTTGATTCTGCTTTTATGGGAGTTTGTGGAAGTAGGGTGATGGGAGATTGTTTGCTGATCTCTTCCAATTACCTATGTATCTCTACATTTCTTCAATTTGTGCAATGAATGAATTCAAAGAGATTTAGAGGAGATGTGCAAGAGCACAGATCTGTGTTCTCAGAGCTGCGTTTGGACTGACCAGGGCAATGATTGTTCCCCTGTGCTTGGCACTGGTGAGACATCAAAAATCTTGTGTTCTATTTGGGGCCACTCATGACAGGAAGGCCACTGAGGTGCTGGAGCATGTCCAGAGAAGGACAACAGAGATGGAGCAGCATCTGGAGCACAAGTCTGACGAGGAGCAGCTGAGGGAGCTGGAGGAGCTCAGCCTGGAGAAAAGGAGGGTCAGGGGGGATCTTCTCACGCCCTACAACTCCCTGACAGGAGGGTGAAGCCTGGTCAGGATTGGGCTCTGCTCCCAAGTAACAAACAACAGGATGAGAGGAAATGGCCTCAAATTGCTCCAGGGGAGGTTTAGATTGGACATTTAGAAAAATTTCTTCAAGAAAGCGGTGGTCAAGCACTGGAACAGGCTGCCCAGGGCAGTGTTGGAGTCACCATCCCTGGAGGCATTTAAAAGATGTGTACATGTGGACTTGAGAGACATGGTTTAGTGGTGGATTGGCGGTGTTGGGTTATTGGTTGGACTCAATGATCTTAGAGTTCTTTTCCAATCTGTGTTTATGTCTTAGACAAGTTTAAGAATTCCTTTCTGGACCTTTGCAGCACAATATTCTCACTGGTTTCAGCACAGAGGAGGTAAACTGTATCTACAGCCTTATCGAGGGTTTCCCCAAAACAGTATTTCCAGAAGAGGCCTATGGTTCACACTTTTTTCTACATCAGCTCACATTTTCCATCCTTGTTTATGCAGTATTTATCTTTCCTTTTGACCTATGATTATGACTTTAGATTCCTCTACTCCTCCGTCAGCCTTCCCGTGAATTGTTGATGACCTTTTTACATACCCAAATAATCTACATGGAAAATGAAAATAATTTAGACCCAGCTATCTGAGGATCAGGCTCAAATCATACCATGATCACGCAGGACTTCCTGCAAGGAGAGAACAACTCGCTAGGACTCATATTTGCAGGGCACAGTAGCTGAAATAGCAACCATTTAGCTGGATGACTGAGAGCACAGAAAACACTGCCCAGCAGAATGCCCGAATTATCACATTCTCCAGGCATTCCTAATACTCTGAGAGCAGCCGAAAGAAGCTTCTGTGAGCATTTTTAACACATTCTGGACAGTGCCAGCTAGTCCTGCAATGTTTTCCTAGCCCTCCAGGCAGAGTTCACAGTTGGACTTACTGCTTGTCACTGGAGAACAGCAATCTGCCAGATCAGTGAGGGCATTCTTGCATGAATAAGCATCAACTGCCACAGCTACTGGCTAAGCATTAACTCAGGGAAGGAGGGAGGTGAGAAACAGTCTGGCACATCTGGAGAGGCATGAACACCATCCTGGCTGCTGACCACCCGTACAGCTAACCCCTCTGGGAAGGTGCCACACCAAGGCTGGACTTCTGGCCAGCCTCTCCCATGGGGCTGGGTGACGGCACATTTGAACTTACAGCCACATCACTGTGTTTGGACAGGAAGGGCATCTTCGGCAGGGAGGTGATGCCCACAGGACTCTTGGGGATGGTCCTATGCACAGCCAGGAGCTGGAATCAGTGGACCTTGTGGGTCCCTTCCAACTCAGCATATTCTGTGATTCTGTGATAGCTCATGGCTTCTATGGCTTTGGCAGTGTAGCGTGTTACAGACACCTGGATCCTACCAGAGCCAGAAATACCAGAACGCCAGCTGTTGTCATTCTGTATAATCCCTTGCAGCAGGGCTGCTTCTATAGAGATTTTCTCAGACCTGTGACTCCTTACCTGGGTTCCTTAGCTCAAGTAACCTCTGTTCACCCAGAGGGGACCTGGCCTATTCCACCTTATCCTTCTGTCTGACTCACCAACTCTGTCTCTTACAGGCAGACACATTTGTAAACCTTCCTTATCCTGCCAGTCATGTCTTCTTTCTAAAATTTTCTGACAACACTTCTCATTTGATATTAAGACTTAAGAAAATGAAGATTTCCTGATTCTGATGCATCTTAAGCCCAATGTCCAGCTCCTAAGCTCCCCAGTACAAGAGAGACACAGGGGAGTGGGCCCAGCAAAGGGCCAAGAAGATGATTAAGGAGTTGGAGCATCTGTCATACCAGGAAAGGCTGAGAGAGCTGCTTAGCCTGGAAAAGGAAAGGCACAGAGGGATCTTGTCAATGTCTAAAGTAACTGATGAGGGGACCTAAAGATACACCTACCCTGGAGTGGCTTCTTTGGTAAGGGGTTATAAATGCAGAAACAAAGAGTTCTGTTTTAGAAGACAGAGTTATGCTTCCCCGTGCAGCCATCCCACATAGAAGTATTTTATTCCTGTTGGCTGTAACCTTTCTACATGCTGTGTCTGGGTAAGTGGCCCCTCTTGCACCAAAATGGAGATGAATATACCTTTGGCATCAGCAGGAAGAAGAAAACAAACAACCTTGCAGGCGCAACACATCTTCAACCAGCAGTTCTTTGTGAGGTGGGTATTAGTCCACAGCCTCAGCTCTTGGCCCTCTGCTCTGGCTGTGAGACATGTCCTGAGGTCACTGAGGCCAAGAGCTCCCTGTGTGGTCGGGCAGCCATATTCTGCTTTAAAGCTTCATTGTAAAAGCCTTTAATTGAGTACTTTTTACTCCTTTATTCACACTGAGAGACCATTTTCCATTCTTTCTAATGGGCTCTGGTTGCTTAATGTCATGAACAGATTTGCCCTTGGCTGGATCCAAGGATTCTATAGCCCGGTTGGTTCTTATCCAACATGGGCTATAGCAGAGGCTCTTGGGAAGAGTTTTACAAAAATGAAGTAAGTTTGCAGCAGCTCATCATCAGAATGTTCCTTCCACTCCTAGCTATCAGAACTACAGGGATTTCTGGAGGCAAAGGCAGGTCATGGGTGTTTAACAGCCCTAATGGCCTATTAAGCTGACACAAATGAAGTAAATGATAGGAAAACCTACGAGAGTGTGCAGAATACATAATTTGCAGGAGCAAGGAGGTCTGAATTCCTTTGCTTGCTTTGAATCTACCACTCATTAGGCTCAAGTTCGACCCTTAATTGTCAAACTAGATAGCGCAAATTTTTCCATGCCCTTGTACCCTGTACATCACTTTCACAGTCCCCATCAGCTGTCGAGGATGAAGACTCCTATGCCATTTTAGCACAGCAGTCCTCCTGCCTCTTTGGTACTTGTTCTACATCTTTCCACTTTGGCTGTATTTTTTTGTAACATGGTTAAGCTCAGTTACCCCCATGCCAGCATTTTCGTGTGGCTTAAACAATTCTGCCTCCCTCTAGGTATTTTGGAGGAAAGGCCTATGGTGCTGTGAGATCTGTGGAGGTGAAGGATGCCTGGAGAGAGGAACCAGGAACTGCTACAGGTTAGAAGGTGTGAAGGGAGAGATCTGATCTGGTACAGGACAGTTTGGCTCCATGGCTGCCCAAGAGCCTTTAGCGGCTGAACCTTGGTCACCCTTTGCAAACAACCATGGAACATTTTCCCAGTCTTGAACTCCGGGGCTCAAGCCTTGTTTTCAGTGCCTGTCCAGTTTGTTATTCCTCAGCCAGAACAGAAGAGCTTTCCTTTCTCTGCATAAAGCATGACCTTTGGGTAGTGCGTAATAAGTTGGATGATCAGACAATGTTTGTCTCAGACAGAAAATACACAATGACTTTAAGAAACACACACCCAGGCACAACAATATTTCATGGGAGAGTTGGCTGAAAGGGAAAGGGGGGACAGGGGAAGTTGCACTGACCTTAGATAACACATCTGAATGTGAACAAAAATAAAATAAACAGAAATTAATCAAGGACACAAAACTGAACTGCTTGGTGATAAGGATTCAAACAGGCAATAAACAAGCTGCAGCATGCTTTCTCTGTGATGTTTGTGGAACTGTTATTCCAGCTCTGTGCCTAGCATGGTGCAGGGGGCTGTGTTTGATGAGATGCTCAAGGATCTCTCGGACATGAGCAGGGGTTTTGTTTTCTGGGGGAATAGAGGGGTAATTCTTATTTTTGTTGGTTTTGTGCAAACAAATGTCATGGCACTCATATGTAAATGGATGAATGTTCCCCATGCCACGTGACACGTTAATATGCCAGACTGAAAACAGTGATAGCTGCAACCAAAGTGAAATGGCATTTAAATCAGCACTTTACTGGAAAAAGAAAGCCCTGCCCAATTCTTGTCTTCTTCCTGGTAATTCTTTCTGACTTCCACTCAGGTTTTTCTCTACTTCAGCTAAGGCCTCCTCCTTGACCTTCATGTTGGAGTTTTGCAGAGAAGGAACAAAGAAAAAAGAAAAAAAAAGGGCTAGCCAATTAATTCCACCCTCCTATTTCAGCCCTTTGTATGCAGCTGGGTACCACATGTTTGGAAAAACTGTGGAAAAACCCACACCAGCTCACCTCTGATGACTGGGATGGAAGAAGGGATGTACCCATGTACCTTCTCTTCTTCTCCTTGTGTTTTTTGGAGCATCTGCCGTGGGGTGCAGGCCTAATTCGCAGTAAGAAGTAACACAGCAAGATATTTGAAGCTCAGCACTGTGGGAGTACTGGGGAAGGAGGAACTTGCCAGGTACTCCCATATCAATGTAGTGAAGAGTGAGGTCTAGCAATATCCGTTGCAGTGGAATTTCCATGGGCTGCAATGAGTTTTGGATCGGGTCCCTGAGTCAGGCCAGACATGGGTTACTTCTATAGACTGAAGTACTAGAAAGTCTGATGACTGCATGCTTCCTGCTCTTTCATTTTATTAACCTCTTGATTTTTTTTCCTGTTATTAGTGCAAGTGCAGCTGGCTGTATAGGAAGCTCCTGTAAGTAGTAGTGTAGGTGTCAGCCCTTGGGAGTTTGTGCAATCCTGCTCTGGACAGAGGGTGTTTCCTGTCTGAGGGCCTGGCTTGTCACACCTAGCAACAAAAAGATGGAAGTACAAAATAGCACCCACCTTTTGCACATAGAATCATATAAATGGAGGGAAATCCCTCAAACCAGTGAAGGCAGGTCTCTGTTGCCCATATCTCTTAATTGCCTTCTCTAATGATAAAGCCTGAGAGAAAAAAAAATAATAGTTTCTATTTTGTTCTACTGATTTCACTTCCAGCCTTACTATTTTTGTACTGACCTGTCTTCCAGAGCACAGGAGAACTCAGAAAGGCTAAATAGTGCTACTATTTCACTTCTTGGAAGGCTGCACCTGTCTATAATATTTCCAAAATTATCAGAACTCTTATACCTTAATCATTGGCATCAGGTGTGAGATCAAGCCACAGTATCATCAACACAGATGGGACCAGTTTGTTTTACTAGCGTTCAGAAGACTTTAGACATGGTTATCCTCATTCAAAATTACGTTACACTTCAGACTGAGACCAGGGATGATCCAGACTTGGGAACCCCTGTGGTACTTGTTGGGTTCACATGGCACGAAAACACAGCAATGCAAAGACAAGTTACACCGGATGGCAGGTTTGCTCATGAGATACAACACCAAGGAATGGCATTTCCCCAGCCACAGGGTGCCTTTGGAGAGCTTAAACAAACACCTGCCATGAGATGTAGGGCCTGAGCAGATGAACTGCTGAGGTCTCTTTCTGCCTAGTTTTAGGAGGCCGAGTCCATAGTTACCATGCTCCCTGTCTCAGCCAGTGCTAATGCCAAGACTCACAGGAATACTTCAAAGAGCGGTGTGGGCCAGGGGCTGTTCCCAGTCAGCAGCACAGCCTGGGCTCCTCGTTTAGGGAGAAAAGGAGAGTTCAGGCCCATGGAGGTGAGCCGTGCCCTGACCGATGGCCTCAGGTTTAACACACCCTACCCTGTTGCAGTGACACTGTTTCTCCTAACTCTATCGTGGCCTAAAATAAAATGCACATTTCAAGAACGGGAAG
Source organism: Oxylabes madagascariensis (assembly GCA_013400675.1). Lineage (NCBI taxonomy): Eukaryota > Metazoa > Chordata > Aves > Passeriformes > Timaliidae > Oxylabes > Oxylabes madagascariensis. Next base: position 9,582 of record VYZR01125351.1, read on the forward strand.
GTTTTCCCACTCCCTTCCAGCTCCCCCATCCCTCAGCTCAGTGGGATGAAATTGGTGCTGAACTTTGGTGGTATTTCCCACAAGAAGTTTTCTGAGGCCTTTGTGTTTCTCTCTGCTGACTCTACAGGCAATCTGGGCCTTACTCCAGTAGGAACCTTCTCTGCTTCAACACCCTCAAAAGCACCTGTACTTATATTAGGAACAAGGGAAGCTTCCATTACTGCTGTCAGATGGATTAAGCATTTGCCAAGTTTCATACTATGATGCTGGAACAGTGCTGAAAGAACCATTGCAAGGCTGTCCAAAAACAAGGTGTTTAGGAAAAAAGTAGGCAAGTTTTAAAGCAGATTTTCTATAATAAAACAGAACATCTCTCCTATAAGGAGAGGCTGAGAGATCAGGGGCTGTTCAGCCTCGAGAAGAGAAAGCTCCAGGGAGGTGTTAGAGCTCCTTCCAGTACCTAAAGGGCCTACAAAAGGGCTGGAGTGACAGGACAAGGTGGGGGGGGATGGCTTTAAACTAAAAGAGGACAGGTTTAGATTAATTATTAGGAAGAAATTCTTCCCTGTGAGGATGATGAGGCCCTAGCACAGGTTGCCCAGAGAAGCTGTGGCTGCCCAATCCCTGGAAGTTTCCAAGACCAGGCTGGACGGGGCTTGGAGCAACCTGGTCTAGTGGAAGGTGTCCCTGCACATGGCACGGGGTTGGAATGAGATGAGCTTTAAAATCCTTTCCAACCCAAAGCATTCTGTGATTCTATGATTTTACATGCTGTGTGTCCTAACTGCAAATAAGGGACAGTGTTTATGAAGAGCAGTTGACCCTTTTAAGCCATAGACTTGAAACAGGATGGATAACAAGAGGAAGGAAGGAAGGAAGTACCATCAGTCCTGTTTTGTTGCCAGAGACACTTGAGGCATGCACAGGCTCATCCGGGATCTCAGACCTAGGATCAGCCAACCCAAATTTTAGGGACAATATTCAGGAATTTAAAGAATTTCTCTCTCAAGAAGGCACAGTAAAACAATTTCAGGAGCAAGGGGCATTCTGTGAATAGCCTGTCATAAGGCACGTAGGGACATCTTTGGAATGAAGATGGCTTTCACACACTGAGCCTAATGGTCATGGAGGCCCAAGCCCGTGCTCACAGGATTGAGCCGAAGCAGGAACTCTAGTAGAGCTTTTCCTCTGTGCATGAACAATTGGGGGAAGCTCTGTCGTTTTGAGGAATTTCCGAGGACAGTAAATTACATACTTGATCACAGCTCTATTATGTTTTGAGGGAAGGCATTTAGAAATTAATATTTCATATTAGGATTTAAATAGGGAATGTATACAGCTCTGCTGCTCACAAGCAGCCTCAAACCTGACTGCCACAGCATTCTTCGTCCTGTTGAGGTGAGTTTAAGCAGACCCTGGGTTGGCAGCAGATCCTGGCTATCTGTGTGCCTCCATTCTCTGCTGCCAAGCAAGGATGGTATTTGCTGTCTCTGCTTCACAGGGTGCCTGGAGAGGCCCTGGGGCAGGAAAAACCCATCAGTGATTGCACTAATGATCTGATAAAGCATGACTTCTGGAAGTACCTAGAAGGGAAATGAGATGTGGCTCCCTTTTCATCCAGAATGAAGAAATTCAGTGCCAGGAATGGTCGATATTAGGTGACCTTTGAGGTCTTCCTGAAACAAGTATTACTTTGTGTAAATCAGCCAATGGAGATGACACAAGGGAGTTTAAAGGTTTTTTCCTGGGCTGGGAAAAAACTTCTGTTTATTCAAAAGTGGTCCATTGGAAGGTGTCAGAAGGGTGGGTTAGATATCATGTTGTTGTAGGCTGACCTTAATCTGAAGCTAAACACCCACACAGCCACTCACTTACTGCCCATCTGTCAGAGGGATAGAGGAGAGAATAGGATGAGAAAAAGTGCAAAAACTAGTGAATTGAGATAAATAAAGATTAATAGGGAAAGAAAGAGGAAATTTAAAAAAAAAAATGAGAAGACAATCCTTCACTACCTCCCACAAGCAGATGTATATCCAGAAAATGTCCAAGCAATGGCGGGTTTGGAAGACAACCCTCACTTCCACCACTATTTTTTTGTTGCTGAACATGATATTATATGGTTTAAAACATCCTTTTTGTAAATTCAAGTTAGCTTTCCCTGTCGTAATCCCTCCCAACCCTCATCTCACTCACTACAGAATCATTGGGAAGAAAGGGAAAGCCTTGATGCTCTCCAAGCACTGCTCAGCGATAGCCAAAACACCGATATGGTATCAACACTGTTTCAGCCACAAATACAAAACAAAGCACCTTATGAGGAAAGTTAATTCAATCCCAGCACACCCATCTTGTTTGGATTGCTCAGATGGGAATTATGGTGGAGAGGGGAGGGGTTTAGGGCAGAATTAAGTGCAGGCTTCCACAAAAGTTTGTAGAAAAGATATAAACTGTGTGTAGGCATGGTGGATTAAGGCTACAACATCCATTTCATGTCATGGGATGGCTGTGAGAGGGAAACTTCTTCCAGGCCACCATCAACAACAGATAAACCCTTGGAATAGGCTGCAAATGTAGTCAAAAACTCCTTAACAAAGTCCACTGGTGCAGCATTATAACATGCAAATATAGCATTGTAATTACTAGACAGCCTGCTACAGTGAATTGTCTGCTCTGCAGGTGCTAATATTTTCTAAAAAAAACCCTAACAAAACAAATGAGGAATCGATCATTCGTCCATCAGAAAGAAACAAGCCGTTGCAAATTTTTTGCTATCTCTTTCTCATTTTACCTGTTCCTGCACACCCATCTTGTGCATTCCATCTCATCCACGTCGTTAATACAACCCGTTCAGGGCCACTATCACAGCCCCACAGTCCCTGCCCTCACCCAGTGCTGGCTCAGTCCTCTCAGGATGCTGCCCAGCACAGATAAGGCGGATGAGCTGCTGCTCCGTTACCAGCAGGGCAGGTGCTGGATCAGATTAACCCATGGGCGGTAACTGCCCCATGGCAGGCTGAGCCACGTGCAGGATCATTTGAGAAATAAACTCTGTATAAACCTGCAATTGGGGTGGATCTGCTCATGAATGTCAATTGAACCCCTTTTGAAGATCACGGTCCTAAGAAACTGTTTCATGGAAAACTGGAAATGGTTTTCTGCCAGGAGTTTGGTTTTTCTGTAGATTCAACCCGTTTGATCTTAAAAAGCCATGATTCTTGCACAAGGCTGAGATTAATTCCAGCAGCAAACCATTTCAGTTTCAAGTGCAATATAACCTCAAAATAATGACGTCCTCATGTATGATGCAGTTCATTTCCATGCTTTTCTGCTGTTTTCTGGCAAACTGTGAATCGTAGCCCTGAGCAGGTAGGTTTCTTGATCAAGATGAATGGGTTAAAAAAAGGAACTCTAGTAAAGGCTGCACTGGTCTTTTGTGTTATAACAATGAGAGGAAGCTCTGCCTAGTTTGAGGAATTTCCCACGTCTCCAATTCAGATGTTGGAGAACTGCTTTATTAAGCCTGCCTAAGAGGTGTTAAAAAAATAAAAATAACCAAGAAGATCAGGACAAAGATATCTTCCCAGTGCCTACGCATGTTCTCTTTGTTTGTTTTTTAAACCTGGACCACCGGAGGCAAACTCAGACGAATTTAGGGAAGTTAAATTGTGACAGATGCCAAATAGTCACAGCAGGTTCCTGCTGAGCTGGCTGACCCATCACTGAGTTCAGTCAAGTGTCGCTGCTACCCAGGTGCCAAAGATTTGTCCCTAAATTTCTTTAAATATCACTTTGTTCTGTAAGGTTGCCAGACATTACTGGACAGGTTAAGTGACAGAAATAGATGAGGAAGTTTCTATGTGAGAGGAAAATCTATGGGGTGCAAATACCATTTTCATCATGAAACAGAAAGCGATGGAAGCAGGAGATATGGAGCCTCAGGCTTTCAAATTCACAACATACTTTGCCTTGCTATTCCCTAGTTTGTTACAAGCTCATTGCTTCCTAAAACAGTCATTGAAAATATGAGTTACAGCACTCAAACAATAACACATTTCTCCCCAAAATCGAAAAACTCCTCATGCATGTAGGGAGCATCGTTGTCCCATGATGGGGAGAGAAAAACAAGGTTGTACAGGTTGTACACACCACAGTGCTGCTTTTTTTCTGAATCATGAACATTTAAGCAAAGTGGATACTGCTGCACCAGAGATGTTTGGAAATGGAGCAGAACTTTTGGGGACATAGACATCAATGGAGGTAAAAGCATCAGAAAACCTCCCTGTATCCCCCCGACACTGAATAATCGCAGCAGCACTCCAGCACAACACCATAAAACTTGCTTTCGTTTTAGCAGCTGAAAACACAGATAGAAAAGAATGGAAACAAGATAAATGTGATGTTCAAAGACAGTATACAGCAGTTTCTCAGCCTGTGGCTGTGAGTGCCCCAAGTCCCTCTCCCCTGTTAGAAAGTTTCACCTAATATGAAACTGAAGGGAGATTGATCTTAAAATAAACAAACCCACGATTCTGTAGAGCTAACAAAATACAGTGCCTGCACCTGCATTGCAAATTCCAGCCACTGTAAGTGAAAACGAAACAGAAAAAAAATCTAAATGCTATTACAGTTGACTCTTTTTTTCTCTGAAACTCTGCAGCACAACTTAGAAGGTAATAATTGCAATGAGGATTAGCACAGCATTTCTGTGCATGTCCCTCTTTATCTCTGCAGCCTCAAGCTTAAGCTAAAGCAATTATAACCTCTGTTAGCATTCAGTAGCCAAGCGAACAGGCAGAGGCACTTTGTCAGGAGCTTGAATGACTCAATTCATACCCTGAACAGCCAAAAGCATCCTACAGAAAACTGCCAAGTAATCACCACAAAATGAAACCTGCGCTGATTGCAGAAACCTGCGGCAGGTTTACTGGTGGTGCAAAGCTTGCACCACACTGTCAGAATCCGGACACAAAAATTCCTTCAAACCGCCCTTGCCTGCCCCAAAGCGTTAAAGCAATGCAACATTCCACACACAGCATCCATACCTGTAGGGCAACAAGTGCTGATCCTATCCGAGTCTTTTCCAAACTTGTCCTCTTGTGCTGGGATAGAAACGTCCCATCCAAGTGTCACCTCCTGCCTCAGATTCTGCCCTTTGTTTTCCCAGGATCTCGAGACACACCTGCTTTTCCCTATGTGCTGTTGCTTCTTGGGCTTGGGGTTTGTTTTTTTGTCTTGCTTTTCTTTTCGGAACAAATTAAACAGCCCTTGAGCAATTCTCAGTGAGCAGGAGAAAGAACCTTTTGGCTTGTGGTGATTTAATCAAGCAAACCCCGTGACCTCCCTTTCCTGCGATCACTGGGAACTGATCCCTTCTCCACCAGTGCAGGGTGGAGTTGCAGCTAAAAAGCACAAGCTTGAAAGTGGAAGGGCAGGACAGGTCTTCCTCCTCCGTTTGTTGTGTCAGAGAACATGGTGATTCCTGCTGCTCCGAAACACGGAGGTGACCTCTGGCCAGGAAGGAACCTGGAAATATTTTCTAAGCGATTTCCTGCTGCTGGGGGGAAAGTGGATGTAAGGGACACTTGGGTGGGGGTGCGAACAGAGCTTCTGGGGAGTGTGATTTCAAGATGAGAAGAACACGTTTTTGGTCATCAGGGGTGTGGAAGTAAACGAAATTACTTCTTTTTTTTTTTTNCTTTATCACAAGCTTGTCCTGTCATCAAGGAATGTCATGGCTAGCAACGCTCTAAAGTGCACGTGGGCAATAAAGGGATATTTCAATTGTCTTC
>VYZR01125351.1:20597-39540 GCA_013400675.1 Oxylabes madagascariensis
TGTTTGACTGTGATTCAAAAAAATGGTGTTGGTGTTCCTCTCCTGGGACAAAGGGTGGGAGGGTATAGGGAGAGAGGTTCAGGAACTCCTCATCTTGTCCCCATGACAGGCACAAAAGTGGGGAGATAGATTATGAGTATACTGCCTTTCCTTATGTTCTCATGTCCTTTCATTCAGTACTCAATTTACCAAGTATTGATTTATTTACAGGGGAGAGTAAACCTTGCATAGGTAAATGTTGGGAAAATAAACTTGTCTAGGAAGACATGCCTTTAAAATCCTTGCTCTGACAGCAAATGTCATCTATGAGATTAAGGTACAATACCTTGGGCAGGTCCCAAAGTGTTTTCCAAGCTTACAAGGTGAAGAAGAAGGGATTGGCTGTACATGAGAGACTGCAAGGCGAAAGAGCATGCGCTGTGCAACCACATCTGATTCCCATCACACTAACTGAAGCACATGTCAGGGCATTGTGTATATACTTAGATTTGCATATCCTTTCCAGTGAAAAGAGACCTTTTGACCCAGTCAGAACATCTTTGTGGATCATGCTGGTAAGAAGCATTCTGGTCATACAGCTGCTTTTTAGTCATCCCTTGCCCCAAAAGGCCATCACACCAAATGTCCATGGAGGTCAGAGCCCTCCACGGGAGCTTTGGAGTCACACAGATGACTAGAGGTAATCAAGTGCAAAGAAAGGTAAATTNTCCAAAAATTATCTACATGGAGCCTGATGGGGAGTATTGTGGAGGAAAAGAGTAAGGATAGAAAGGGCTAAGGAAGACCTTCCTGTTGAGTCACGAGGTTAAGAGTAGATCCCCTTTCTAAACTAAGCTCTGGACTTGACCAACAGTTCAGGCCTAAAAGGTTTAACAGCACTGAAATTTAATAGCATCTAGTCTATAGCTTAATTTAAACAATTTAACAAAACATTCATGTAGAATTTCCTACAGACACAACAGTAACTCACTTGTAGGCCTAGCGTACTTACAAATCTGAAGTGCTTAAACATCTAAGAGAGCAACATTCATCGTGTATTTGCATATTCACACTCACAAATACACAGACCTAAAGGAGGGTGTACAAGGAACATACCTGTGAAAATTTCATGAATTCAGGAAAGTACTGATGCCAGGTGCCTTTGCACCTTCTCAATGGGTGGAGGGTTGAGTCTCAAAGAGTGGGGCTCTCAGCTCAGGACCTGTCACTGTCATTCAGCTGCAGCCCCCCAGGTATCACCAGCCTGGGAGCTGTGTGGCTCAGAGAGGCCCCGCTCAGAGGGAAGTGCTGGTCTTAGCCCACTGCAATCCTGGAGAGTCCAGAGAGTCTCACTTTGGACCACTGTTCAGAGAGTCACAACAGAGCTGGTTTTGGTCACAGTAGTTTTCCATCTTGGCCGCAATTCAGGTCCGTAACTTTCTTTGAAAGTTCAAAACCAAAAAATAACCTGGGTGGTTATTCAGGCATGAAAAAATAAGTTTCTGAGGCTGTTAAAACCCAGGGGGCTCCTTAGCCAGCACAAGTTCCTGGGCGCAGACAGTGTTTCGGATAAGCTCAGAGGAGCTCAGTTCAGGGGCTGTTCATCAGGGCCGAGTTTTAATGAGCATTTCTGAGACCATGGTGAACCCCAAGGGGGAGTGGGGGATGCACCACCACACAGACATTTTGCCATTTCCTGTAATCTCAAAGTTAATAAATACCTTTATGTTTCTTCTCAGAGCAGGGCTAAAGAACAAACACCTAGAGGGCAAATATGTTTCATTTGGCTGCGCAGCAGCTTGGAAAAGCTGTCCACATAGTCAAACATGGTGAAGTGGTTGCCAGATACATGCTGAAGACAGTTGTCAGGCCAGCAGCCAGATAGAGCTAGGCAGGAGTCATGGGAGTTGAGTGAGGTTTAAGGAAGGGATGGAAAGCACAGAAATGAATTGGAGGCACCATTGGGAGGTAAGGGATAGGTCTGTCGGAAATGCAGGAGAGAACTGGGAATAGAGCCCTAGAGAGGACAGAGAAGGACTAGAGCTGAGTCTAGGGAAGGTGAGAGGGCTTGACTCTTGCTATGTTGAGTATTATAGGGAACTTGCTGGGACTACAAGACCTTGCAATAGAAAGTGTTGGATAGAAAGCTAGGGAAAAATTCCTTACTTCTATGGTTCATAAAACAACTTTTTCTTTTTACAGGTGGGAGATTGGTGAAGACTCTCAAATGGTCCTGCACCCTAAGGACTCTGGAGAGAGATGCTCAGGCCAGTAACCAGAATATGGGGCACAGCAATAAACCTGGAGGCAGAGCAGCAGATAAAGACACCCTGGCTCCACTGGAGGAGCATTTAAGCAGATTTTTATCTGCATACTGGAGGTGAAGAGGCAGTTCACCTGAATTCCCATCTTCTAACAGATTTCCTTGTTTGCTTATAGCTCTATGAAATGAGGAAACTGCCCCGTAAGAGCAATAAGGAAGGGTAAAGTTTATTTTCTTCACAGAGCGGAAGGAATCTGGTATAATTTAGCTGCTTATCAAGAGAATGCTGACAAAAGCCACTCCCACTCCTCCCAAGAGGGGACCACCAGGTAGAATTTTTGCACTGGCATGTTTGTGTTGCATAAACTTCCACCAAGAGGCTTTGTTTTGCACCTGATCTGTGATGTTCAGGAGTCCATTTGGTGATTTTTACTCAAGATAGATGAGCCATAACAAACTGAATTCTACTGCAGATCAGAACCACCAAGAGACATCCCAAATGCTAGACAACATTTACCCTGGACCTTCAAGTGCTTTCCATTGGCATGGAACCTCCAGCACACCTCCTGGTTGACTTGCAACAGCATGTTCCCAAGGAAGTTTCAACTGACAAATTCCCAGACAAACGAATTAAAAGGCATCTTCTGAGAGACCTAGAACTTGGATTACAGCAGCCTGGGTGGATGCTTAACCCACAGGGGAAGGAGAGACCCAGTGCCAGGGAGCAGAAGAAGCCAGCTGCTCTGCATAGCAGGAGCAGCCCCCTCGTTGATGGGAACAGCCCTGTGGCACCCAGACAAGGAAAGCAGAGCAGCTCTGCTGACCGGGTTAGGTTTCAGTCCACCAAATGAGCCCACAGCAAAGCTGCAGGTCTGAGGTGAAGCTGGGAGGTCAGTTCAGCAAGTCCCTGTTGGGATTAGCAGGGTATAAGGCTGGGCACATGCAGACATACAATGTGGCTTGGCCAAGGGCCGAGGGAAAACATAAATGTGGATCCAACCCAAGGCAGGGCTCCCAGTGAGGAGTCTCCCAGCTCTTCCTCATACCTTGGCTTTCTTCCCAGCAGTGTGATCCTTGGTTACACAATTGTACCCTTGCGGAACTGACCTTGGGCAGAGGGAATCGCAGAATCACAGAATCATCAGGTTGGAAGAGACCTACAGGATCGTCAAGTCCAACCCAACCCTAACCTCAACTAAACCATGGCACTGAGTGCCACATCTAGTCTTTCTTAAATACATCCAGAGATGGTGAATCCACCACCTCCTCAGGGAGACCATTCCAATACTTTATTACCCTTTCTGTAAAAAACTTTTTCCTGATATCCAGCCTGTATTTCCCTTGGCACAGCTTAAGACTGTGTCCCCTAGTTCTGTCAGTTGCTGCCTGGAGAAAAAGACCAACCCCCACCTGACTACAACCACCCTTCAGGAAGTTGTAGAGAGTGATAAGCCTCAGAGGAACAAAGAGCTTCCAAAACTAGTGTTCCCAGAGCCATGACAGTTGTCCTTAGACATCTGAATCTATAGGAACTGACTATTGGGGGTATTTCAGTGCGTAGAGATGCAGTTACATGGCAAAATTCAAAGTTACCTTAACCAAACATCTCAAGAGGCAGCACCTCATTTCTGAGCATCTGCTCCTACCATAACACTTTGCCCTGAGTTCTGTGTCCCATCTTGCCATCACACACAAGAGCGACTGGTTGCCTTTGGGCTCAGATCCAGCTGAAGGAAGAGCATAATGCTGTAGATCAGGTATCTGAGTACCAAATCACCTACACCTTGTAGATACAGGATCCTTCTCTCAGCAGAACCACTTAGAGACTTTATGTCGAGGGTTAAATATCTTAAAAGGCCAAGAGCATTTTCTGATTATTACATAGGTGTTTATTACATAAATGCATCAGTCTCGAAGGCAAGAGTTCTAAGAATGCGGTCTTACTAAAAGTTACAATACTTAACATCCCAATGAGGTTAAAAACAACTTAACAGAAGCCCAACCGCAGGGAAAAACAGAGTGACAGGGAAAAACCCGACCCAGGGAAGAAGGCAGATTGACAAGGGATTGTCCCGGCAGCAGGGAAAGGCGGATTGGCAACAGGGAAAAACCGACCCAGGGGAGAAGGCAGATCGACAAGGGGTTGTCCCGGCCGCAGGGAGAGATAGGTTCCTGCTTCCGAGCAGCATTCCCTGCAGCAGCGGCCAAAGCAGCAAGGCTACTGCTGTAGNTTGGGGGATCCAGGGAGGCACGGACCCCAACAGCTTTTCCCCTGTGGGGGCCTCAAATGCTCTAATGGCTTTAGTTTGCAATGTTTTCTGTGATGAAAAAGAGAAAAAAAGGGAAAGTGACTAACAGAGAAAGACAGATCAGAACAGCAAAAAAATTCAGTTTATTAGCAAGGAAAATAGTCATCTCAGTTTGAGAGAACGAAGGAGTAAATGCCAAAGGGGTCAAATGCCATGCGCAACCCTGTTTTGCAACTCAGTTCCCCAGATCTGAGACCAAAGTTTGGCTTTTGTTTGGCTCTTGTTTGGCTCTTCTCTCATCTGCCAGCACCAAAAACACCTCTGTGGTATGGAGTCACACCAGTCTGATCCCTTAGGCTAAGCTTGACACCTCTGCCACCCATGCAGAGCTGATGTAGGGGGTCGCTGGAACAGAACCTGAAAGGGTTTGGGCCAGATAAGGATGGTGGTACAGACTCATTCATGTCTCTTGGATCTGCTGGGACTGCACTGTGTTGGTGTTTCTGAGGTAAAACAGGTATAGGGGTGAGGTGCTGTGTCTAACAACACCTTTGGCTGGAATGTGCTTGTGCTTTTCAAAAGAAATGATTCCCTGGCCAAAACTAAGTGCCTGTAGGGATGTCAGTACTTAGCTATCACTTCAGGTGCCAAGTTTTGTGTCCCTTATCAATGATACTGCTCTTGATTACTCTGAAAGTGCTTATCAGCCATTGTCCAAGACTATAGACACCTCTGCCTGCTCAGTACTTATTTGGATAAATCCATGTTCAGCTTTACAGATTTTTGAGAGTCCCTTCCTGAGGAGCTCCACCAAATCCAGATGTCATCCATGCAGGGAGGCATTTATGTGGATTACAGACTGATCCTGTCCAAGCCAAATATCTTGGGCTGCATCTTCCAGACTTGTTTTCCTCCAACAGCCTTTCAGAATTCACTTCTAGAAATGACTGGAAAGCCTGTGGGATTGTAGCTCAGTACAGAACAGATCTGGACAGAAAACTCTCTCTGCACATCCCAAAAACCCCTTGAAGAGAGAAAGAGGAACACAGGACAGAGCAATACCAAACAATCAGGTTAATGCATCCCAAAAATGACATTTATGGATTTAAAAGGTCTTTGTGTTTATTAACCAACACACCTGGTGCTTTTCTTAGGGCAACACAAAGGTGGTTCTTTCTGAATGGTTAGCACACAAATGGATTAAAAATATCAACAGTGGACTGTGTATATGAAAATAAATCCCAATCTTATCTTACAGAGGGCACTTAGCAAACTCAGCTGACATTGGGCATGGGTTTGACCTTCTTATTGGTCCCAGTTGAACAGAAGGGACAGAAATATTTAGCTTGAATTTTCTCTCACTCCATTTTTGCACCAACGTAACTTCACTGGCACCAGAAGAAATCCTCCTCGTTGACAAGGGTGGATGGTAAGGACTGTTATACCTGTGGACTGGTAGGTGGAGCTCCTCCTCTGGGACTCTTCCTGCTCAATCCCACATCCCTGAACATGTTGATCCTTACAGAAGGGCTGATACCTCAGGCTCTCCCTCAGCCCAATTTTCAGAGGGTCCAATTTGTCCAAAGGACTGAGGAATGGAGACTGAAGATAGTTGAGATTAGAGGTGGCTGAAAGCTGAATTTTGCCTCCAGCTGAAATTCATCACATACTGTAAAACATATATCCTGCTCTGGGATCTTAAATGAGAATCTCTAATGAGGTCTTTAAGAGAAAGAAATATAAGGAAAATATTTTGAAATAAGAAACGCCTTTAATTATCTGATAAATGATACTGAGATTAAAGCAGAGCCTTATCCAGAGGTGTGGATGATTTATCTCATCTTTTCCAGCTGGTTTCTAGCATGTGTAATGCTGTCAGTGTTCCATTCACAGATTTATGGAGTCAGGCACATTTCCACAACACTTCATTTATGACAAACTGACATTTCTCAGCTAAAAAACACTCATGAAGAAGACTCACAAGCTCCCAGCACTGGCTTTTCTCCTTGTTCCCATCTGCACACCGGGCTGATCCAGAGCAAACCTTCTACCTTTGTCTGGGTCAGTTGCACATTTCCTGCATTTATTGTTTGCCCGCTATCCTTCCTGTTACGAAAGGGAAGCTGGAAAGATAAATTTATTGGGACTGGTCTGCACTTGAAAGCACTGTCCCTGTCCTAACCCCAGCGAGGAATGCAGAGGATACGTTCTGTCCCCTGACACCCCTCGGAAGGGTCTCACGGGGGTGAGGCTGTGCTGGTGTCCTAGGTTACAGTGTAAGATGTGCCCAAAGTCTGTATTCTNAGTACAGCCAGTGGCAGCAGGTGAAGGGGATGTGGATTAGAGGGACATGTTTGGGTGGATGTGGCACATTCCCTGCTTTCTCTCCCTAGATCCTTTCCACAGGATCTAGCTCAGCATACTCAGGCTCAGAGCACAGCCCCTCGCTGCTGCTGGGCTTTAGTCCTGCCAAGGACCACACAGCACTACCAGCCAATGATTATTCATCTGGGCAGCACCAATCTGTGCACACATGGCCACAATGTCCACTCCCATAGCCAAAAATCAAGGTCATGGGGGACAGGCACCAGTCCCCCCTGAGCTTGATGGGCACAGCAGCTTTTGCTTCCTCCTTCTGCTCTGAAGCTTTACAGTTGGTCAGCTGCTCCAGGTGGAGCACAGCCCAGCTTTCGCTTCAATTCTCCTTAGAAATCCACCATCAATGCAGCTCAAAACATGGCAAATCTGACCAGCCTGAACTGCATGCTCCTGTTGGTTGTAGGTTGCTCAGTTTCAGCTACAAAGGATGTTTGTAGGATGTCTCTGAGAGGTTTCAGATGAGCAAAATCTGTTTGTCTTGTCTTGAGTAAACAGGTGACACTCTCTGATAAGCAGACAGGATAGCAGCAGGAAGGAAAACCTGAGGTATGGGTGTCCAGCAGCATTGCTGGCTGAGCAAGAAAATAAATCTTGCCCTTTTTTTTTTGTGGTAGGGAGAGTCAGGGAAGCCTTTCATCCAGCCTGCTTGTTTTAAAGGGAAGTGTTTCCAAGAATGGAATATTTACTTAATACTAAAGTGCAGTCTTTGCCAATTGAAATGATAGGTTTAACTGTAGTTGTCTAGCAAGAGCCTGTCTGACTACTTTTATGATAGAACTGCTGCTGAAATCCTGAGATTTTTGTACCAGGTTCAAAACTTGCCAGACAACTCCAGCCATCCCTTTTAACTGGGAGAACTAAGACATTGGGAGCAGTAAGTTACCAACAATTTTCAAAGTCCTTGGGAGACACAGCTCTTCCAAACAGCACAAGCATTGCTCAGTCCTTCCTGGATCCCTGTCCCAGTTTCAAGCTGAGCTTTTAGCTGGCATAAGCTGCACCAGGACTGCATGCTCCAGTCATGCTGCCCTAGTAGATCATCACTATTGTAAGAGAGGCTGGCTGCTCTTGCTCCCTTTGGCCTCCCCTTCCCTGGCAGCCAGAGGATGCCCTGCTGAAGCAGTGGATTCAGCCCATGGAGCAACCTCGTGGATGTTTTCTGAGCTGGTTTTTGTAGCCACTGTGGCAGGATGAAGCAAAGTGGCAGATGGAGGAACCGGTCAAGATGTCCTGGTCAGGGACAAGAAAGGAACACGGTTTAGAGTGTGAGGAGATGACCAGCTCCATTCAACCCCCATGTGTCACACAGAGGAGAAGAAATAAAGTGTAGTGAACTCACCCACATGAATTTTCCTGTTTGAGTGGTTTCAGCAGAAAATTTGTATCCTCCCATTTAAATATTATATTTAGAGCAGAATTTTGCCCAGTGCTACCAAGAAGTCCTTGTTTTATTCAGACAAGCAAGATGTTTGCATAGATACTTCTCATGGGACCTCAGGCACCGCTCCAATGACTTTCTTTAGATGTGAAGGGCAAATCCTTTTAAATCAGTTCATTCCTCCCTTTGGGAGCTATGCAATTCCATTTTGCTCCCTGAGCAAATGAGAAAGCACTCCATGCTGTCAACCCAGGGGACTGTTTTGTGCTGCAAATGAGTTTTCCTTCAAGAAGGACCCTCTAACTCCCCGTGCATATGGGAAGTTTTGAGGGAATTAGTGAACATCTCATTTGTGCCAGTCTCCGAGCGATGCTTGCTCCCTGCTTCCCAGGGCTGATCCATGTGCCCTGTGCTATCTGCAGTGAGCGAGCAGCAGCTCTGGATGTGCCTTCAGGTCTCATTCTGCTCCAGGGAAGCTGCATGCAGCTCTTCTATTCCCAATGTGAGCAGGAACTGGGGTTTATATGGTGCTGCAAGTCTACGAGCATCTTCGGGCACAGCGGGACCCTAAGGACAGACAAGGTGCCCGTGGGAGTCGCGTGAGCTGATTTGTGTTTATGCAGCAGCACAGCTGTGCAGGGGCTCTTGTTTTCAGGGAGCAAAGTTCTCATTAATTTTATGAGCACAGCAGCTCTTGGCACGCAAGAGCTAAAATTCCCTATGCACTCACAGGGAGGGCGAGTTGCCCAGGCTTTAGGGCAGCCAGTGGTTAATAGGATTTAATAAGTACCCACCAGAAGTGGGCTCAGATGGGGTGGTTCACTAGGAAACCACCCATCTTGAGTCATCCCAGCCAGAAACCTGGGAGAAAGAAACCAAACTGGGCACTGGTGCGCTGGCAAAGGATGAATCAGTTGATTTAACAAACAGTGGGTTTTCAAAGGAAGAAAAGGAAAATGTTAACAGGAAGATAATGAGTTACACAGGATACCTAATCACTTCTGCAAAGCTTGATCTTAACTGGTGACTGTCCTTATCTCGGGCTCCCCAGGGAGGCAACTGTGAGATCAAAAGCTCTGGAAGTGGGAAGGTGGGTTTCTAGCGCGATGAGCTACGCAGGTCTCTGAGAACTCACACGGCGTGCAGGGGCTGGAGGGCACAAGCTGCAGTGGAGGGAAGGACAGACCCAGCGCAGCCAAAATCTCCTCCCAGAGAGGGGTGTGTGAGGAAGGCAACCCCTGCAAGCAGTCACATATCAGTCCTCCGTCAGCGAGGGGCAGTTCTACCTCTGCTGCCCACCCTGGCTGTGCAGCTGGCAGCCAGGGATGGGCTTGGTCCAGTATGTTTGTTCCAGCCTGCTTAAAGCAATTCTTGGTATTTATGGCTGATACAGAGCCAAAAATATGTCCAACACCCAGTCAGCTGTCTTTACTCTGAGCTACACAAATCAAATCAGCCCTTAATTGAATTCCCCTCTGTTGAGACAAACTGGAGCTCGAGCACTGGGATTTCCTTGGATTGTTCCCTCCGGTGAAGCTTTCGTGATGTTTCGCTCATGTGCCTGGCACCTCCTAACGACCTCACACATAGCTGAAAGCAAATCGGCTTAATGAACTGGGGATGCTCTCAGTTGGCAAGAGGGAGGAGGAGCATCAAGCCATTAGTGCGGTGTGTTCAGGTGCCAACACCAGTGTCAAAGGCAGTGCTCTGGTCTCCTACTGCCAGCAGCTACGGTGGATGTGAGACTTGGTGGATTAGACTGCTCTTTCCACAGTCCTACCGTGCTTGCACTCCTTGCAATATAATCTAAATTGCCCTGTGAATAAACTGCAGGACAAGGAGCCCCACGAGCTACGGGAAGCTTCTGCTCCTCTGTGAGCTCTGCTCCATGTGGGTGCTGCACTCCTCCACCAGTGCCTGGTGGGGAGCACCCTGGCCCTCATTTCTCCCCTGCCAAAATGGCTGGTGCAGGTTTGAAGATAGTGGCCAAGTTCAGTCAAGAGTCCAAGACCTTAGGCAAGTTGAAGAGATGAGGCAGGTCCAAGGTCAAGCTGCAAAGTCAGTTTGCAGGGCAGGGGCAGAGTCAGGGCCAGGATCAGAGTCATGGTAATCAGACTTAGCCCAGTGGTCACCAGACAGATCCGTGGAATCATGAAGGTTGAAAAAGACTGCTAAGGTCACTAAGTCCAACCATTAACCCAACACTACCAAGACTACCACTAAACCATGTCCCTGAGCGCCATGTCCTCATGCCTTCAGAACATCTCCAGGGATGCTGATTCCACCACTTCCTTGTGCAGCCTGTTCCAATGCTTGGCCACCCTTTCCCTGCAGAATTTTTTTCCTGATATCCAATCTAAATCTCCCTTGCATAACTTGAGGCTGTTTCCTCTTGTGTTAATGGACACCCTTATGTGTGAGGCAGGTCTAAATAATGGGATCAGCTCCTGGCTGTGCCATCTCCAGTCTGACCCCAAGCCCTGGGAACCAAACCACTAAAGTGGGCAAGCCGAGGGTGCTGCCAGTACCTAATTTCCCAGCAGTATCCCACCATCCCCACAACCACACGGTGGGCACTCCTCCCTTAGCCGCACTCCTCCCTTAGCCACCCTCCTCCCAAGCTGGAGGTGGTTTTAGGTAAGATCTTTTCGCCGTATGTGGTCATTCACCTCATACTCCTCCCCCTAAGTCACTCCAAGACCCACAGGTGACAAGAAGGAGCTGAGCTTCCTTGTCACGACTTTTCTGTTGCGACAAAGGACCATTCCTGGCCATTTCAGCTGCCTTCGCTGCTCCCCATTTTTGGGCCAGCCTGCCACCTCGTGTTCAAAGAGAGGATTTTCAGAGCGGCTTCACACAGGGCATTGAAAATGCTTCAGGCATCACTTAATTGATTTGTATTTAGGACTCCTAAAGCCCAGAAGATATGAAGAAAACCTTGAGGAGCTTCGCTCTGTGGGGGAGCCAGGGTGCAACAGCAACGACCCCAGTGCCCCCAGTGTTGGCTTTGGTGGCACAGCCTATTTCAGGTCGGTTCTTGCCTGGTGTTTCATTACCCAAGCCAAGAGTGAGCACTCCTGGATCCCCAGCAGCTGTTTTAGACTGCCTGCCCCTGCTACAGTGCAGGTTTTGGTCCATTCTTGTTGTGGTATTTCCTGTGACTGGATGTGCTCTTTCTTGCCTTGAGCCTGGGCCATGATTTGCAGCACCCATACAAAAAAATCTCATGGAAGCTCTGTTGCTTTGTTTTACTGAAGGTCTCAAGGATTATTGAGGTGCTCATGGGCATCAGAGACAGAGATGTGAGCTCCAGGTGCCACCTGTGGGGCATCAGTAGCCACCAAGTGGTGGCTGGGGCCCAGGACAGATGCTCAGGGTGTCCATCACAGCCCTAAATACCTGTGTGAGCCAAGGACTCCAGGTCCTCACACACCTCAGGGGCTTCACATCAAACTGGAGCCTGCTCGCCTCCCACTTGGCTCCTTTTATTTCCATCACACTTAACAAGCATTAAGTGTTCATTAGAAAGGATAGATGTTTATAGGGTGTAAGATTTTTTTTTCCAGATTATTTTTTTATTTTCCTAAATACTCCTGAGAGTGTGACAAATCCTTCTCATAAATCCTATTAGTGGTTAATGAACCCAGAGGGACAAGTGCCATGATCTTGCTGAGCTCTGCTGTAGCTTTCTACTGAGATTCTCTTTTATTACTCCTGTCTTTCATAGCTTCTTTCTTATTTCTCTTTTCTTCACCATCACCCTTTCTACCCTTGGTATGCCATTTTCCTCCTATCCCTGTTCTTTGTCAAGTAGTTGGATATGCCGTATGTGCCCCACTCATGAGACAGGCAAACAGCACATTTGTGATGTACAGACATTCTGCAGGATGGCAGGTACAGGTAAAATATTCACAAAACATCACATTTACCCAATTTGATTGACTTTTGCAGCTCCAGCCAAGGGGTGATGGCAGCTGGAGTAGCTGTTCCCTGCCCTTGGCAGGGGGGTTGGAACTAGATGATCTTTTAGGTCCTCTCCAAACCATTCTATAATTCCATGATCCCGGGAAGACAGCAGTCTTCACTCAGCTTTAACAGTGGACACACAGGGACAGCTATAAAATAGTGATAGGACAGCGACACCTTAGAAATGGGGAAAAGGTTGTTTTGGTTTTTTTCTTCTCCTGGTTTTGGATTTAATTTCTCACACAGGCCTGATTCCTCTTCTTTCTCCACAGGCAAAGAACTTTACGGCTGAGAACCTTCCACCTGTTTGATTACGGTTATCATTCACAGATACACACATGACTACCCAGTGGGTGATGACTCGACCACGCACTACACAGTGCTCAGCATGACTGTGTCAAAAGCCAGTTTCTGGGGCTAAGTGGAGGCACCAGCTGCTTCCTGAAATGTGCTGGACATCACGTGGCATGTCTGCGTCTGGCATAACCCACGGATGTCACACTGAGATGGTGCAATCCTGCCTCGTGAGTCACCACGGGCTGAGCGAGGCAGGGTTGTGCTACTGTGTCTGAAGTGAGCTTCCCTTTCCTTCCCCTGTGACTGAGCCTGCTGGGAATCAGCCTGCAGGATCAGCTGTCTGTGTGTGCTGAGATGCACCAAAGGAGAGCTCGACGGCGATGATTTTTCCCCATTAGCGGCGGGTTGCAGTGTCTGGCAGAGTGGCACCCATTGAATTCTGCCTGAGTATTGATGAGCCTCTTGGCAGCCTGGCTGGAGAATGACTTATGGGTTTGTTTACTTGCTGGGCCTGCAACTCATGTTCAGTGCAGGTCGGGCTGAGTCAAATGCTCACATTTTGCTAATATGGCGTGTGCACATCAGGCATGAGGAAACATGCTAGAGCTGCAGAGACCCAGCCACGTGTGTGCACTCCTTAGGTTCCTTGCTCCTGCATACCACTGCTGCTTGAGGCAGGATGTAAGGCCACAGCAGACCTTGTTGTTGGCTCGAGCCTTGGCTGCTGACCTACTTATCCAAGTGCAAAATGGTGTGTAAGATGATTAAATCATCTTCCAAAGAAGGCCTGGAATCCCAGCTTTTCCAGTAAACAACCAGGTAACTGTTTACTGGAACAATGGGAACCCCGGCCAAGAAATTGTGCAGAGCACTAAAAACATTGGAAATGACCCCATATGTCCTTATAGCAGCAAGTCCTTTAATAAGATGAAGAACAAACACAAGGCAAATTTCCAATTACTTTAACATGCATAAAAAATCAGGTTGTGCCTGGTCATGGCTCTGTAATCTTACAGTGGAATTGCTATTTGGTACTGACTTGCTCTTGCATCTTTATTGCTTATTTAAAATGTGCCACTGCTTGGACTGGAGTTTTGTAATAGCAGCAGTTTAGGCTTCCATGTCTCTTGCCTCAGAAAACATCACATTAAAACTTGCTCAGCTGTACAAATCCCAGCCCTGCAGACAGAATACAAAACATCGCTGGCGCCTTCCTGGGCTCCCTGCAAAGCACTGGCAAAGCTGACCCCAAATCTGCAGCAGTGATCACACCCCTGTGACTGTCCCCTCTCACCACACGCTGTGACAGTGCCCTGCTGACTTCTGCTTCGATGTGGCAACCTCAGACACACCAAATGCACCCCAGCACTAGAATGCACCTCCACTCCTCCACTAAAAAGTGTGTTTACTTCTGTTCTAGAGCACAGTTTTGAATTATTGAGCAATTTCCTGCCTCCAGGAGCTGGGCATGGTGTTTGTGGCATGAGGAGGTGCTGGGCTGCACAGGTAGTGCAACAAACTGATGTTGTCCTGCTCTTTTATGTTGTCTGTGGTACCCAGAACTACTGGGGGTTTTGTGACAAGTGTCTCCTGTCCCAGCTTTGTCCCACTCCTGTGGGGTGACATGTCCTTCTCTTTTGCTAAAATCTAATTTGGTTCATGGACACAATATAATTGCCTTGAAAACAGGGAGAAATCTCTCAGCTCGCTCCCACAACCAGTGCCACACCCAGGGAGCCAACCTGCCAAAATTGCCATCAACCCCCCTAAGATGGGAATCAGGACAGAACAACCCCAATAATGCACAGTAGGATAACGTCTTGCTTTTTTATTGGGACAGAGGGAGCTGCAAGTGATTTTTTTCTTTTAGTTAGCCTTGTAGAATTCTTTATCCCAAGTTCAGACCTATCCAAGCATGGGAAGACTCTCTTGGACATTGAAGAACATCTCAAATCCTGTAGGAAGACCGAGAGTGCTGAACTCTTGGTTGTGTGGGTTCAGGTGTTGAGGGACCAAGAAAAATCAAAGCCTGTTGAGCACAGGCTTGCGGGTGTTGGCCCCAGGGAGCCATGGTGGCTGGTGTGGCCCTGGACAGTGATGAGCTCTTGGCCCAGAGCAGCCTCTGGGTGACTGAGTGACCTGTGGACCTTGTACTGGCAGCAGTGCAGAACCTCAGCCAGCTCAGAAATGGGAAGTCAAATTAGTCTCATGGAGAAGTTAATTGCCAACCCAAGCCTGGTCTGTAGGACTGGAAAGTTGGCACTGGATAGCCTTTGTGACTTCTGTGGATCAAGGACCAAGAATGTGGAAAATCCCATCTAGGTTTTCCTTATGATCTCCCTCCCATCTTGTTTTCTCACAGTCTTTGATTTTCCCTTTGGAAAAGACGTGTGCCTTTCCCTTTGGCAACCTTGTGGGATGGAACTGACCCTAGGCAGAAATGTTGAATGTTGCTGAAGTGGAGGTGGGCACCTTGTCGAGATTGGGAATTAAGATGAGCAGGGTGAGAGGGTCCTGCTCCATGGTATTGCACACCTTCTCTCCCAGCCATGGGTGATGGTGTAGACCTGTGACATGTTGGTGGAATATGGGAACTTTCTGAGCTCTTGATGTGTACAGATCATGGGTGGGCATTTTCTTCTTACCGGTGAATGGATAGAAGGTGTCAGGAGCAAAGGGCAAAGGCTTCTGAGGCTGTGGAAATCTGATAATCCATGGTACCCTCACATCTGTTATGTGCTTTGTGTTATAGAATTATAGAACGGTTTAGGTTGGAAGGTTGGAAGGGACATTTAAAGGTCATTTTGTCCAAGGTCCCTGCAATGAGCAGGGACATCTTCAACTAAATCAGTTTTCCCAGAGCCCTGCCTAACCTGGCCTTGAACACCTCCAGGGATGGGACATCCACAAATTCTTTGGGCAATCTGTGCCAGTGTTCCACCATAATCATTGTAAAGCACTTCTACCTAATTTAAATCAATCTTCCTTCAGTTTAAAACCATCACCCTGTGTACTATTCCAACACACACAGCTAAAAAGTTTGTCCTCCAGTAATGCTCTAGACAAAATGATCCTGTCCAAAAATGTGTTCAGCAGCATCATTCCTATATAGGCTCCTAACATGTGCCAGCACCCATGGGAATTCCTGTCTCTGGTAGGAGCTAGGTGCTAGCTATTGTTCACACATCTGGCTTCCAGCTGTTTTTTGGCAGCTGTGCAGGGACCTGGCCTGGCTGAAAGAGAGCAAACACAAAATACAGGGTGTCCTACATGGGAACAGGGTTGGGAGGGGATGTTCTGTGTCTCTGCCTCCAGGAGCTCACTGAATCACATCACCCGCGCCTGGACAGCAGCCTCCATCGAGCATGTTCCTGGCGTTGTGCCTCCATGCACAGCCCTCTCTCTGCTCTCCTGGGACTCGTGAGGCTGAGCTGTGTGCAGCTTGACAGAGGATATAAAGAGGTTGACAAGAAAACTGCATAGGAACACGAGGAGGCTATCACAGTCTTCAGGGAACTGGGATGAAGTCATGGCAGAAATACATAGGGAAAAAAAGTAAGACAGATAAGTAAATACAGCTAAACCAAGCCTACTGCAAAACAAACCCGAGCTTATAGTTTCAGTGTCACCTTTTTGTCCCTTCTAGTGCCTGAAGAGGGCTTATGGAAAAAAAAGGGAGAGTGACTTTTTACAGAGGGAGATAGTGATAGGGCAAGGAGAGATGGTTTTAAAATGAAAGAGGAGAAATTTAGATTGATTATTAGAAAGAAATTCTTCCTGGTGAGGGTGGTGAGGCCCTGGCACAGGCTGGCCAGAGAAGCTGAGGATGCCCCATCCCTGGAAGTGTCCAAGACCGGGTTGGACTGGGCTCTGGGGGTTAGTGGAAGGTGTCCCTGCCCATGGCAGGGAGGATGGAATGAGCTGACCTTTAAAGTCCCTTCCACCCAAACCATTCTGTGATTCTGTTATTGCCATGAGTCTGTGCCCAGCTTTTCAGCACAAGCACTTTGGAGCTCACCAGCTCCTTGCATATTTTTTTTTCATGGGTGCTGCATTTCTGCAAATGTAAGGTTTGAGCCTTTTTTCTCTTTAAATTTGGCATTTGATTTGCTAACGTCAGCCTCCAGAGGGCGAAAACCCTTCCGAGAGACGCTGGGAATCGCTGCAGCCAAGGGCGGTGATCTGCTTGCAAAACCGCAGCAGAAAGACCCGTCACAAAGAATTCCCCCCACCCCAAAAAATCGTGCGTTTTCCGACTCATTTCTGTGACGACATCTCCGGCTCCCAAGCCTGACCGCTGCTGGGCCAGGGCGGTGGACGGGGTGAGGGAAGGGGAACATGAATTTCTGAGCTGGGGTTTCCTGGAAAGCTTTAGGGATGATGAAACCGGCTGGTGCCTTCCATCATGTGGGAAGTTTTTTGATGGCTTGTCCCAAAAGGTGTTCACAAGCCAGAAACCCCGGGCGAAGCAGGAAAAGTCCTAATGCTGGTGATGCAGAAGTTACTTACTTCCAGATATTCTTGCAAGATGCTGTGGGGGAAAAGGGGGTCTGCCACTTGCCAGCTTTGGAGGGGGTACAAAATCCCATCAGATCAGCACATCCTGGTGCTCTAACCCTAACCCAGAGCCCAAAGCCATGGAGAAATATGTCCCAGAACACACAGTTCTGGGACATATTAAAGGTTTGTTAAAGGAAGGGTGGGATGCTTTTAAAACAACACACACACTGCTGCTTGTTGAAGACACCCAGTTCCTGGAAGTGCTGAGTACTTTCTCTGAAAAAAAAACCGAAAACAACCCAGATCTTTTGTGTATGTCTACAGGGAAATTGGAAAAATTAGGAACTGGTGGGAATATCATAGTCTTGGACAGTGATGTTATTGTTGAAAAATAGTGTTCTAGGAGCATATGGAGATAAGGTAGAATGAGACAGGAGCAGTTTGGGAGTGAGGAGAAAGGAAATGGTGCTGGGGAAGAAGACTGAAGAAATGGGATTGCAGGGCCCCTCAGTGTAAGGAATAATTCAGTGTACATATACACACACATCAGCTATACAACTAATAAACCCGCTCTAAATAGTGTAATTCAATTCTGGAGTATATTTATGGTGAGATGGGAGGTCACAAGCCACAGGCTCGCCCCAGGCATGCTGCTGGGCTATGGGAGGATGCTGCTGTCAGCCGCAGGGACCAGCACCACTGCATCCATCCTGGCACCATCACTGAAACAGGCTGAGTAATTAAATCAAGTACTGCTACATTTCTGTCAGATCTCATTACACAGCACCTGAGTTATTTTTCCAGTTGATTGCCTGGATCCTACCGTGGTGATGCCAAATATCCCATCCCTGATGAAAACCCTGACAATACCCTCAAAGGGGATATTTGGTCAGGGCTGGCATTTTCTTCTGCAGCAATAATGCTGTCGAGATATAATCCTGATGTGGAAGTGGCCCTGCCTCATCCATCTTCACAACTCACCCTGGGCAAAAGGGGAGAAGTTCAAAGAAGGGATGCAGGGAAGATCAAACATGAGTAGGTCAGGACTTCTTGTCCTGAAAAAGAGGTGGGTGAAAACATGGTGAGGCTTATGGAACTGGGAGAAAACAGGCTGTTCAGTGCCTCAGCAATGACAAATAAAGATAAATAAATAGATGGATAAGGGCATCAGCTGGGGTTGCCAGGCTCAAAACAGACAAATCAGCCAGTGTTTGGTGCAAGGTCTGACACAGAAGCTTCGGATGGCAAAGGCTTGGCCTCCTTTCTCCAGAGAACCCTGTGTAGTTTCAGGAGAGAACCCCACAGAGGTCACCCAGCACCCAGGGAGCCCAGGAGCTGCAGGCTCTCCCCAAGTCACAAACAATCTGAGACAAGAGGGTTTGCAGAGGAAATGACATCACCTGTGGTTATGGATTTCCCAGAAATCTGCTTCTGGGGCCAGGGACAGGACTATGAGGGACTGGGACATGATGCAGCCTGGGACATCAGCCCAGTCCCATTCCTATAACCCTCAGGCTGATGATGTAAAGCAACTGCAGCAGAGACAGCCCTGGCAGAGCCTTTGCAGCTCACCTCAGCCGCACTGTTTCTCACCTTGCTTTTGTGGCACAGGTGTGGGAGGCTTGTGCCAGCACAGATGCTGTCCTGGTGCCAGTGCAGTTAGAGAAACACCTGGAAACAGATTCCCCATGTTCATCCATCTGCGGTATGCCCTGCTAAGGCGTCATCCCTCTGCCTCAGCTGTCTCTTTTATCCAACAAAACCTGAACCGTTTTTTGCACAGTCCAGCATTAACAGCACAGATGGAGCAACTACACTGACATATGCATGGCTTTCAGTCAAAAGGAATAAATTATAATGGACACAGAGGCCATTTCTATGGCTAGGAGTGGCATAAATACCTCTTACCAAAAAAAACCAAACCCTCCTTAT
>VYZR01125355.1:2268-13429 GCA_013400675.1 Oxylabes madagascariensis
TTAAAGATATTTCAAAAGAGACACTGTCAGCTAATTAAAATCCAAATTTGTGTTTGAAAAATAATCAATTGAAATGGGATACCAACAGAATTTATGTTTAATTATTATATTTAATGATTACTTTTAATTTAACCCGATTCAGAAGAGTGAATAAGTGAAAAAACAGATGAAGGGGAGATGCAAATAAAGCAAATTTTTGGATGTTAGACAAAATATCTCAGTAGGAAAAATTCAATTCCCAAAGCCAAATAGCCTGTAACTATAAATGTTCCTTTGATAGAGTTTCTTTGCATTAAATAACCAAGCATCTTCTAGACTCCAAAAGATTTTTTCCCAGTTTCAAACATTATCCATAAAGTTTAAATTTAAATAAATCATCACTTTGAAAGGCTCTTTGTATCCCATCCACATTAATTTTTATGTCTTATATCAGCCAACAAATATTGTTAAAAGTTCTCTAAAAACCATGCTTCTGAGGAACTCTGTGCAATAAGGAAGCTGCCCATCTCTGAAAAGGCTAAAGCTACAAAGAAGGTTTTCATGTGGCTTTTGCAAGCACTGTACTGTGTCTAAAACATTTCCACTTTCCTCCTTCCAGCCTCCCAGATCAAAGACCTCTCTCCCAGAAATGACCAAATGCCATGAGTCCTGAACAAACCCCAATTCTATTTTTTTTTTCTTTTTCTCCCTCTTTTTTTTTTCCCCTTTTTTTTTTTAACCTCAGGGCCCTGGCATATGCATTCCACATGGCTGAAGATGGAACAAAAGCTCTTGTGTGGCTGCACTGATGCTCTTTTAACCATACTGTGAGGGCAAGGACACAAAAGCAGCATATACTGAGGTAGAATAAGACCTTTGTTTACTGTGCACTGATAATTACTAGACCCATTTTCTAAAGAAAAAGTGCACATAAATCCTCAAATAAAGTAATATAATACTGAATATTTGCTGTCATAACATCCCCTGTACTGCCAGTACGCTTGAGAATTTATGGCCTATTTTAATTATATTTGTACTTTATTACACAAATGATTTTTATTTTTGCAGTGTCATCAGATTCACATTTCTGCTTGCAGTTTTCAGGCACTGGAGCATTTGCTAATGCTAAAAATTTAAAGTTAATTTTATGTCAAAAGATAATTTATGTTGTAAGTAGATTGATATACAATGATCAGCAAAATTTGAAGACCATTTACTAAGGGAGCATGAAGTTACCATGACAATAATATAACTGCTCAGGATGCAGCTTCCAATTCAACTTATTCATGTAATTTTTGGAGTTGTTCTTAAAAATTAGTTTATTAGGAAGGCCCAAAGGCTGAGATCCATGGCATCTCATTTCTTTCAGTAGGAACTGAAATATTCAGAGCTGAAAAATGATTTTTATAAAACACTGGCATATTCAAGACTTAGGTGTATTCTGCAGAACAAATTACTAATTCACCATTGTTTACCCATCTGCTTGTTTATGGAGCAGTTCTGAAAGTCAGGGAGTGGGATCAGGTATTTTCACTGTATTTTAAACTGATTAGCAGTGTTACACTGTTTTTCCTAAGACACTTGTGCCTGCAAACTTCAGGAACAGGAAAATGCAGATTTCCACGACACTTAACAAGAGGCTCTGCTGGCAGCGACAAGGGGCAGACTTGGACAAGGCAGAATGGATTCCTGGTTGACACAGTAGATGTCACCCACCACGTGAAACAAATGAAGTAAATAAAGCTTTAAAAAGCATTAAGCAATTTGTTTCAAATGTATTTCTTTTAACATGGACACATCTAATTAAAAAAGAAAAAACCTCAACCATTCTGTCAGGAGATAAATAAATTCTCTGCTTTTCAACACAGCTCTCTAACTGCAAAAAAAATGTTTTGACAATATTTGCTTGCCTATCACTTGAAAGTATTTCTGCAGTATTTTTTACCATTATTTAGCATCCTTACTCAGTCATTAACTGGTAAAGTGAAGCTGGATGTAAGAATACACACAAAAGCCCCACCAGTCAACATGTGCAGCAAGCAGAAATAATGCTACAATTATGCCAAAACTTCAGCAATACTCCAAGAAAAATATTGTCCCAAGCAACAGAAGATAGATTTAATCTTTTTGCTTTTCAATGCAGTCTCTCTTCTACTTTATTTCATCACATCTTGACCACTCTGAAGCCTTCTGATTCTTCAGAGGAAGGATTAAACATTTACATTTATACTGTGCTGCTTTTCCTCTGAACTCTAGGATTTATGATTCAGTTTCACATCCACAGATAGCAAATTATCTCCAAATGTTCACCAGTGAGTCACTATTAAGAACTACTGAACAAGGTCAATTGACAGTCTTTGATGTTTCCCGTTATTTTAAAAGTTCCTTTTGAATGTTTTGAATTTGAGTCTAAAAATAAAGAAAAAAGAAGGTGTGTCATTATATTAGAGATTTATTTCCTCCTTTTGAACTTAAAACACTTTGGCAGATCTATGGCTCATCCAGGTCATGGCTCGCTCACAGATAAGCTACCAGTGCAAAAGTAGCAAAAACTTCTATCCTTTAAAATTTCACATCTAATCTTACTGAATTTTTGCAAAATTAAAATTGTTTCACTTCCTCTCTCATGGGAGTTAAAAATATTTGCCAAAATAAGGGAAGGCAATTTGCTTGTTTTAGTACTGTGGAATCTGGATGATGCATCCTGAAACTCGTTTTCTCATTTATATAATGACATATGCTGGGACATAACTGCAACACTCTGTCTGGAGACATTACTTGCACTTACTTTCCAGTAATATAAACTAAGGTGATAAAAAATTCAGAAAGATCAGTAAGTTCTTTAAAATCTGAACTGCTGGTACTGAAAAGATTAACTTAAAGCTATACAATGTAATTAATTTAGAAATGATGATCTCATTTTTAGCCATCTCAATTTCCAGTTTCTTTCCAATGTGATTATCATAACTTCATCTGCACCTAATTAACACCAAACTCTGTATTCTAGAAAAAACTCTTAATGGTTATTCAGATGGCAGGGCAGCTCTGCATGTGTCTGTACCTCAGCTGAGATCACCCCGTGGCAGGGCTGAAAAGTGACAAGTTCAGAGAAGAGGATTTGCTTTTCCCAAAGGGAACACACAGTGACTGCCCCCAACAAACCCCCACACACTGCCTGCACCTCCTACTCCTGACCTGCTTCCACTCTTCCAAACTTTCAGAGGGTTCAGCAAAAGGAACATCAATTCCTCCTTGGGCTACTACTGTGGAAATTTTGATGGATGCCTGCACACAGCACAAACTAAACCTGCACTGGATTATGTGGTACTGACACTCCTAATGCTGCGAAGTAATTTATATGGAGTTACTGGGACTCCACAACAAGTTTTAAACCCTAATTGAAGAATCTTAGTTAAATCATCAGATCCAGCAAACAGAAACAGATCATTACCCAAAGTGGTGGAACTCAGATTACAGAGTACTATATTTAAGCACATCATTTAAACTTTTTCCCCTCGGTTAGCTAAAAATAAAGCAAATTTGATAGCTGCCTTATTGCTTTAAAAAAAACCCCATGAAACCTTAACCTGCATTTTTTTTTTTTTATTAACATATTTTCCAACAATACGAGCCCTGTGACAGCTCCATAAACAGAGTCTGCGGGGACCACCAAAGGTGCTTTGTTTTTCATTTCTGGGGGCGGGCGGTCTGTGTGTGACCCCCCCGGGGGGACACTCACCCAGGGGCAGGAATGCCAGGCGGTTGCCAGCCATGGAGAGCTCGTTGAGGCTGGGCAGCTGGCACAGGTGGCGGGGCACAGACCACAGGTGGTTCCTGTCTGCAGTCAGGTACTGCAGCGACAGGCACATGTGCAGCCGCTCGGGCAGCGTCATCAGGCGGTTGGTGGAGATGTCCAGGGTCTGCAGCTCCCGCAGGTCTCCCACCTCTGCACAACAGGCAAGGAGAGTTAGAACTACTTTCACAAAAAGCACCACAAAAAACCCCCCTCACATAAATTATAATCAAAGTTCGTCAGCGGTGCTGCTTTGCTGTAAGATTGTTCTATCAATCCACATCGAGAACCGATACCGATAATCTCCATCGTCTTCATATTCCAAATCTTTTTGATACATGAAGACGATGGAGATTATCAGCATCAGTTAGGAACCTTCAAATATCTTTTATGAACCTTTATGAACCATATGTTCAAGTATGAGATCTTTCATAAAGCATTCCTGAATTGTGATAATTACTACTGTCAAAATATCAAGCATTTTCCTAGTCCTAAATCAGAATGAGGAGAAAAAACCAAAACCCCAAATCAAAATGCAAACAAAAACACATTACAAAGCTTGCTGATATTGAGGATGTTTTCACAACCCCAAACAAAGGAAAATGCAAATATTTTTTGTGGGTTTTTTTTTTAATATTGAGGATGCAATGAGTGATTACTTAAGATTCTCTTGCAACAAGAGTTACAAACACATGCATAGCACTTCTTGCTTAGTGACAGTCTTTCACCCAGCATGCTTGGGAAAAACAGCTCTGTCTTCATGATACAGTTCAGAAGGGCTAGTTTAAATTAGAAAAGAAATTTCTTAATAACCTCTAAGTGATATTGTTATGTTATATTGTAGGAAGATATTTCACTAAGTTCTAATCTACAGTTGCAATAATTAGAGCGTCTAGAAGTTTTCTTTTTTTTTTTTATTTCAAGAATTTAAAAGTAGATTTTGTGTTTCAAATAGTGTTGTATAATTTTTTAGGGTAGGCAACAAATTAAATTCTTAGAAGTGTGTAAGACATGATCACACAAGCAGCCTCACTTGTGCAACAGTGTTTTTCCTTGTGTTTGACCTGTGAAACAAGGATGGAGGACTGACTGACAAATACACTCAAAATATGTCAAGCAGCTCTGCAGGTTACCTCATTGTTTATTTAGTTATTCTTTTACAGTTACTCTAAAAACTGGATAATTCTATACGTTATTTCCCTCAATCAGGAGGAAACCATAACATTTCTCCCAAGCACAGGGAACAGTTTTGCTTTGTTTTTCAATACTTCACAGCAATGGAACCAGCTCATGAAGTGCTTGGTGCCCCTAAAACTTGCTGCAGTTCTCAGCATCTTGCAGACCCAAATGTACTTTGCTCTCAGCTGAATGAAACCAGCTCTTGCATCTGAGAGCTGCTAAAACAAGATTCACTAGAATTTTCTACACTGAAAACACCAGACAATCGACACAATCCACAATCTGTACAATTTACAGTTCTATCACCCAGATTTTTTACCAAGATATAAATAGGGTAACACTGTTTAAGTTAAAGTTAAACAGAACCTGTTGTGCCCTTAAGCTCTCTGCAGCAGGAGCTAGAAAATTCACTGTTCCCTGAGCTCTGAGGTTGCACCTTGTATACTACACACAAAGTAGGAAACAAAACACTGGGTTAAGCCAAGCTGTCTTCCACACAATGGGAAAAAGAAGTTCACCTCGGGAGAAACTGCTATAAATGTTACTTATAAGACATGAAAAGCAAAGAAAGGGAAGTTGTAATTCAGTATTAGAGATTTTCACACAAGTAATCATTAAACAAAATGCATGTGCACGTTTAGAGGGAGTTTCTGCCCACTGCAAACAATCCCAGCATCAGCTACAATAAAGACTCAGCAACACAGTTTATGCATCCTTTCAGAAATATTACTGACAGAAGCAGCTGCTATACACAGATGATCACATTCTTCAAACCTCTTCGCTTTGATGTCAACAGGAATAAGCTTCACTTGAAAAGGATTTTTTTTTTTTGTACTACAAGATTGAAAATAAATGACAAAAGCAAAATAATCACTACTAAATAGCACAAGACTACTGTGCAAAAAGAACTGCAGCAGATCTCATTTCGAAAGAGTTTTATATTCATCACAAAGCCATATGCTTGAAAACAGTGACAGGAAAAGAGCCACCTACATTCAGCCAAACCACTGACCACATGCAGTCAATAATAGGCCCAGCTATTTTCATGCACTAACCTTTTCCTCTGCCACTAAAAACAGTTCTCTAGTTCAGTTTAGGTCCAAAATCCCATAAATGTTACGGTTGGCAAAGCTGGCAGAGTTTCAAAGGCATTGCTAGAATGATATGTTTCAAATCTAAGAGGAAATAAAAGTATTCTCACTTTATCCTTCATCCAAAAAACACATACCCAAAACTTCATCCTCTCTACCTTAATCTCCCAATGCATACCAGATGTAAACATCCACTTTCAACATCTAGTGCCACATGTTGCACAAACACCCACCGACCCACAGTGAAGTTTCAGACTAAGCCAAACAACAAAGTGTCATCATATTAAGGATATAACCCCCAGACTCCCCACCATAGCGCTCAAAGCTCAGTTTGAAGAACATGCTCAGACACTTACTAATGACACTAAATTGGTTTTGATCTCATTAAAGCGAAGGGAAACAATTAAGAGAAATAACACAAATATAAACAGTCCATTAATAAGTTTTTCAAGCTTTTAGTTACTAAATACTATTATCCTTGCTTTTAAAGTCTTGCAGCATAAATACTGCAGGAAGCCTTGGCTAACAAACACAGTGAAAGACTTGCAAATCTCTCTCTTGCTGTCAGCTCATTAAGCACTAGGATATACCAGAGATGAGCTTTGGAAATTTAAAGCAGATCCAGAAAAGAAAATGGCTATTCCCACACAAAAAGAGCTGACAAAGGGACTTTCAGAGATTCCCCCGGCACCCCCAAGGGTAAGAAAGAGACAAGCATTGTACATCACCATTAGACCACATTGAGGAGTTCCAATTACATTTAAATGAAATTCATAAAAGTGTAATTTAAAATTTATATTAGCTCTAGGACTAACACTATCAAAATCAACGCAGCAGAGCACTGAGCCCCATTCTGATATCAGAAACCAGGAAAAAACCAAACTGCTCGATAGCTCTGCTACCCCCCCAGCTCAAAGGACACAGATTTGTGGAGACAGAGGGAGCCCAAACGTGACGCTGTCGTGCTGGTTTGTGGACTGGGCGTTTCATCCGTGTCCATCTGCAGGGATTGCTGCAGGGATTGCTGCCTGCACATGGAGCGGGGCAGCCCCAGATGGTCCCAAGGTGCTCGCGGTGTGCACACCCGGGGCTGCCAGACCGGCGATCCAACACTCCCCGAGCCCAGGGAAATTCAGCAGGCTCAGCACCCAGCGCCCTCCGCCAGCCTCGGAGGGGCTGTGGGGAGCCACAGACCCACAGAGACCCACACGGGCTGTGTTCCAAAGCTGCCAGCCTTGGGGAATTCATTTCATCCTCTTCTCCCCTGGTAATAAGAGATTGAGAAGGGATCACTCAGCTCCAAAAAGCAGCCTTTGTATCTGTTGTAAGAGCTTGCTCAACTACATGGAAAAATGGAGAAGTGAACTGTCCTCTTGTGTGTTGGGGTTTTTAACAAAAAGGTGCCAAGTAGATCTGTCCCCCAACACAATGAAAAAAGAAATATCAGCATACTTTTAATATTTTTCTTAAAAAGGTGAAACCTGGAAAGGATTTTAGGGAATGTCCAAAATTATTGACCTTCTAACAAAATGGGCTGTTTGTGTAAACATAACTAGCATCAAGAAAAAAAATCCATTTCTTATTCAGATGGTTTAAATGCCAGCTTTTAAAATTAATTCCCATGGTTTTATGTGAAGGAAACAAAAAAAACAAAAAAAAACCCCATCTGGAAATAAGCAGCCTATACAACATAGAGTAATTGCCAAAGGCAATTCAAACTTCCTTAATCTTTCTGGGGGTACAGGCCTCACCAGCTGCATGACCCAAAAATAACCAACAGTTTTTCTTTACATTTCAAGAGTAATCCCACCTTTCCCTGATGGGCCATAAACCAAAATTTCATCCAAGGATTTATGAAACACATACACAGTTGGATTTGAGTGTATGGGAGGGAAGGGTTTACTTTAAATCTGAGTCCTTATATCCCAGTAAAGTTAAGGACAGGAAAGGGCTACAGACCTACCTGCATGAGAATGCACCTCAAAGCAGGATATTAAGGGAAAGTAGAGAACCTACAAGGAATGGAAAAAGGGACTGATCAGCAAAGAGAGCTGGCACCTAGAGGTCAGGCTGCAGAAGTTAAATGCAAACTGCCAGGAGGCCAAGAGAATGGGAACTCACAGACAAACAAATGGTTTCTCAAAAAGAAATTAAGAGCAAGAAATGAAGAACTGATGTCAACAAGGAGTAGAAATTAGGAGGACAAAGCAAATATTAAATTAGCTTTTTGCATCATTTTTTCTTGTAAGAATAATGTTGTGTATGAGGACAGAGACAGAATACCTCATGGGAACAAGGACAAAGCACTGCAAATTACCACATCCATTACTGAAATGAAATGAGGCTGCTTAAAAAAAATCCATCCCAGAATACTGGAAAAAAAATGGGTTATATATCAAAATTGCAGATTTGGGCACAAGGATTCTCAATGAATAGGACATTTTCTGGGATAGCAGCCTAGGGTTGGAGAAGAAATGTAGAACCTGTGTTTAAAAAAGCCCTGTTAATGTGAGCTCAGTGCTCCTTAGCATCTCATAACAACTGTTCTAAGGGGAAAGAGCACCCAAGAGTAACCAGTGACTGGAACATAAATAGAAAGCAGAATGGAAATGCGGCCCAGATCTTCTCAAATGTCATACTGGTTTCTCTTTCTTTGATGAAATTTCTTGGTTAATGGTAACACATGAGGATCACACCTCATGGTAAATTACTGGGATAGAGAAAATACTTCTAGTGGTGGTGTTCCTCAAGGGTCTACTTTGTTTAGACTTCCCATTTTGCACCTGGATAAAAAATAGTATTAGGTTTCGGGTTGCTGTCAACCCAAGTATTTAAAGTAGTAGTAATGTGGTAGAGAACCAAATTGTCATACAGGAGGAAAAGCAAGAACTTCTAGACTTAAAGGATAGAAATGGAAAGAACAGAAAATCATAATAAAAAAAACCAGAAAATCATGATAAAAAGGTGCTGCAAGTCAAGGCTCTGCTTGAAACAGTGAAGAAGGAGAGGGACTGGCTATACTTGTTCCCTCCCAAAGGGCAATTTCTATGTACAGCCAGCATTTGTTAGAAGGGAATTTTGTTAATATTCCTTTGTATTGCAGGCACTAATGATGGTCTTGCCACTCTCATACAAACCTTTAACTCTCTGCGGCTCAAGAGCTCTAACAGGAGGTGATAGATCCTCTCTGTTCCAAGGCTGCGGCTCAGGACTAACAAATTTCTGCTGTTTGCCATGGAGTCATGTTCTCCAGCTTGTGCTACCAGAGGGACAATTTCTTATGAGCAGTTACAAAATCCAGCACTCTGAGTTTGGCTGTGATTGTGAGCTCCCACAGCCCAGGACTGTGAGCTCAGCCTTCCCTCCCTGTCCCAGGCTCTAAAATAAATGGTGTCTCCTCTAGAAAAGGAACAGAAGGTGCTGAAAGTGGCTATCCTGCTTCACCCTTGAAATAATGGTTTAATCAAGTTCCATGAACCTGAGCACAAGAAGCATTTCCTTATTAGACCTGTAAAACCAGGCATCAGTGAGGAAAAGTGTTTGAAGTCTTCCATACTTAACAGAACTTACTACCTGTCCCACTAGAAAAAAAAAAAATCCAAGCCTATACATGCCATGAATTTGAAGTGGATACTATTATCAACTGAAAACTGTACCAGACAGGAAGTGTAAGTTTGAATTGCTGAGAGCTTGATGGAGAAGATCTCCTTTAGATCTGCTCTGGGATGTCTCAGGAGGACTTAAACAGACTTTAAGATGGTTAAAACAAATTAAATAGCCAATTATATATTACATTACATTTACTGTCCTACCATGCAGCTCACATTTCACAGCCTATAAAAATTAAATTTTCTAGCACAAATTGACACTTAAGGTAGACCTGTGCCATCTTCAAACAAGGAAGTTTAACCATAACTGAAATTGGTATCATTAGATTTAAGGACAATGAAAGGGGCAGGCAAATTGAATCCCATTTACACTTTGACACTGATGCATGCAGCGCTTTTTCTGTATTGTTGGTGAGAGAGCTTGAAAAGTGTTCTGCTTCTCAAGTCTAACAGACCTGAAGATGATTTTCCTTGTATTTTTCCCATATAGGCTAATATTTGCTTCATTTTTTAAAGGAAGAATAAAAAGAGGGCAGTACTGGAAGCGATCTTGTGATACTGCAGCAACTATTTTATGAATAACTCACTTTTGAATAAGGTGCTCAATGAGTTCAAACCCATAAAAATTCCATGGAAGAAGAAAGCCTCTATCCCAGCTGATCAAACTTCAATCTATTAATTTCAAAGCAATACTTAAGGCTGCATTTCACACAAACATTCTGGCTGCAAAGAACAGGAGAAAAATTTTTTCTGGGGCAGGATAGTCTTTGTGAATGAACATAGTCATGCAACACCCCTCAAAGCTGTTCCCAATTCTTGGTTTCACCTACTTTAGCCATGAACTACATTGACTCTTCTCCAAAACACTTAAGAAGCAGACAAAGCCCAAAACCAAGTGAAAAATACATACTTCTACTGAACATACCAAAATAGAATCCTTTTTCCCTCAACCTTGCTAAATGTCACATGCAAACTTAGTACCAATCCTTATTTATTTTGTGCCATCATTCACAAGCAAAGGTGAGAAAAGTGGCTCCATAAAGTCCAACCTTGCTAAACAGTAATTTTAGGTCAGCTAAAAATGGCTGAAAATAGACATCAGGTATGAGGGTCTCATTAAGTCAAATTCTTCTAAAGGTCAGTGGCTCCCCATCTTACACCACAATTAAACTTCAGTTAACACAACTGGCAGCTGTCTGAATGCCATGGGCCCAGCACTCTGTGCTTCCCTCAGCACACACACAGAGCACAGATCCACAGTAGTTATTAGCCTGTATTTCCTCTCAGTGCAGGTCTGGAATTACATTTTTGTCCACAATTTGATGGTTTCAATGAGAACAGTTAGAATAAACCAGATGATAAAAATACCAGAAATTATCATACATGAGAAAAGTGGAAAAGGTGGGAGGAAGGGCAAGAGGAACAGGGAGAGGAAAAAAATTGTTTATGCAAAAGGTAACTCAAGGCCATGAAACGATCAGGTTTGCTGTTTTCTTGGTTTGGGGTTTTTT
>VYZR01125355.1:28943-53393 GCA_013400675.1 Oxylabes madagascariensis
TGGAGCAAATCACTTCTGTGAAAAACACTTTTTTTCTACTCTGTAAAACGAGGATAACACTCCCTTATCAGCTTCACAGGATCTTTCTCAAATGCTTTGAAGATAAAGTTTTATAAGCCTACAAATGTATTTTAATGAGTCTTAAACTGATTATATTTCTAAAACAATTTGCCTCAAAAAGGAAAAGGATTTGAGGAAAACTGAAAGGGTCTCGGTGCTAACACTGTTGCAGTTTGCACTTTAAATCCACCAAAGGCACACGAATGCCTTTTCCTTCAGAGCCTGCCCAAAGGAAGCAAAATGGCAACAAGTGGATGGAGGCTGCAGGAGCTTCCAGAGATAACACAGAAGTGTGGATTTGTAATGGAAGCCACACTTTCCTCTGCTGGGGCAGGAACTGGACTCTGGCACAGACCTGCATCCCTCCCACAAGGGCTGCTCTGTCACCTGCACTTCCCTTTAACACTCAAACAAACAGCAATCCCACTTTTGACAACAATTTTGCAATTGTTTGGCCACTTTTTTTTTTTTTTCTGCTTGGTCTGTGTGCTCAACTCTTGGTTTTTAAAGTTCCTGAACAACAAACACAAAGGGAACCATGGTCTAGCCCATGCAGAGACAACTGCTGATTTTCTTTTTCCCTCTTCTGACAGGGAATTTTGCCAAAAGATGGGCTGGGATCATAAACCATACCCTCTTCTTTAATTACTTAGATTTTGCTCTTGACTTGGCAAAACATTAAGCTTTTCATTTCAGTAAATCTATAATTAACTCCAGCATGTGCTGAGTAAACATAACCTCACTTTTAATTAAATCTTAGAACAAGATGCTACAAAACTTGCTGTTTCTAAAGAGACGTACCTCTCAAGTAATGGGAAAGAAAAAAAAAAAGCTCTAATCCTTGTCAAATAAGAAACTTAAGNAACTTTCTAGTTAGTCATTTGCAAGTGAGAAGATTCAGAAAATTTCCCTCTGACAGTACATGCATATAGAACTCTACAATTCCAAAATAAAATGAAGCATCAATTCACCAAATAAAAGGAGAAATCTCTGGAAAAATAAAGTTCAGCGACTGTGAAAACACAATGTCAAGTCTAAGTCAGGCTCATACATGAACTAATGTAATAATATGAAATAACCATCTTTTGTTTATGCTGACTTTTTCCAGTAACATCTTTGGTGTCACATATTTCCAAATGGCCCTCAAGAAGTTAGATTATTTAAGTGCTACATTTAAATAGTAGAAAACTTTACAAAACTTACTTCATGTTCAAGAATTGCATTTACCAGAGCCAAATAAACGAACCAAGAAACTGTTAAAGACAGCAGCTACAAGATTTACAATTCGCAGAACAAAAAAATGTTGTGCATTTAAATGAAAACAAGTCCTCAAGAGAACTTTGGAACATTAAATCTCATTTTACTTATCTGCAACTCTTTTAATCAGCTCGCCTCTGAAAGGCAGAACCTCTCAGGGATTCTGATTACCCCCAGAACGCAGATACTGAGGAATCTGCATTAGGCAGAAGCTGGTCCGCTTATTAATCTTATCTAAAGTGTATTCAAAATATGACATTAAGAGAATTTCACAAAGCATTTTTTTCCAGCCATTTGCTATTATATTTCCGTTTCAACACGCTTATTCTGGAACACTTTTTCCCTTTAGTTCTCACCAAGTTCAGCTGAGTCACCTCTGAGCAGTTCTCATAAGAGCTGAAGGATGCTGATGGAAGCCCCCTCAGCAGCAGCAAATCAAACACAGAGCCTTGAGGCCAAAGCCCAGGATCTGACCCAAGGGTGGCAGCGATTTGGGAGTGTTTGCTGAGCACAAAGCAAGGCCTATCCCTCACACTACCAGAGTGCCACTGCACAGAAGGTGCTTCCCCATCTCCAAGGGACACCCTTGCCGTGCTTCACCTATTGCCCATCTTCCTCCTCATCAGTCCTGTATTGCCAGATTTCTTCAGGAAGCTAAAGCTTCTGTCTCCACACTGGCTGCACGTATTTTTGTCATTCTTCCCCATCTCCTCCCTTAAAATAATTTTTTAAAACTCACTGAACAATCATCACCAAACCTGATAAAAGCTGAGTTGTTGTCATTATTAAATTCTCCCATGTTTTATTAAAACAAATCCTTAGGAGATTAAAACCTTGCCCAACCCAGTGAAGATAAACCACAGCACAGGCTCAACCTCTATCAGAGTCTGAAGAATCTCTGCAATCAGACTAGAGGCTTAAATCTAAATCTTAAATGCACACTACTTCAATTAGTTTAAAATTTG
Source organism: Oxylabes madagascariensis (assembly GCA_013400675.1). Classification (NCBI taxonomy): domain Eukaryota; kingdom Metazoa; phylum Chordata; class Aves; order Passeriformes; family Timaliidae; genus Oxylabes; species Oxylabes madagascariensis. Next base: position 31,226 of record VYZR01125355.1, read on the forward strand.
ATTTCTATAAGGCAAATCTTAAATACTAAAAATGAACATTAAGAGCACAATTGTGGAACAAAACCATTAAAAATGCATAATGGATCAACATATGCTATTAATTGCATTGTTTCTTCCAGCTCTTAATCACAATTAAGGAAGACACAACAAAGAATCATTCTTAAGAATTAAAATGCAATAGAACAGTGGGGGTGTTCAGACACATAATAGCAAACATTTACCATCCAACTGTTCTGCAGCTGCAAGGAACATATTTTTCAGCAATTGATTTAGGATATTACAAAGAGTATGTTCCTAGATATCCATGGAATTTTGAAAAAACTGAGGTTACTTTTAGCACCAGACACTGGGAATGGAGACCCAAGAGGAATGCCGGGGCAGCCACTCTGAAGTAATTTCCATAAATGACTGTCATCTAAACCCAAAAGCTCTTTGTTAATGCAGATTTTTAAATTCTGCACAAGCTGCACGGGTAGAAGCTAAGTTACATCTTAAATGGTTCCTTATTATAAATTAAGAGCCGTTTAGAGCTGTCTTTCCCTAGCAGGGCAGTGTCTGCTGCACAGAAAGCAGTGAACATGGGATAAAATGATGCACTGCAGTGAAATCACTTCCCATCCAAGTTCAGCTGAAATTTGCCAGTTTTCCCAACAGAATGCTAGCTGACACTATAATGAAGATTCATGCTACCAGTATAATTAAGGATGAAACAATCAAAATTTATTGTTTTGCTCTCCTTTTTCAATTGTTGAACATAAGTGTTGTTTTGAAACTCTAAGTTTTTTTTTAATGAAGTCTTTGAAGACTTCACAATTTTACAGAGAACAGTTAAGAAAACATGCTTGGAAGGCCTCTTTGGGAATTGTTCTGTTTAGGAAACAGTCAGTGCAGTAGATTAACTCTCCAGTGGGCAAATGATGGAGTGTGAGTGAGAGGCTAATCCTGCTTGAGCTGGTGACACTTTGTGTGACATCCAGTCCCACTGACAGTGCCAGGATTGGTACCAGCAGCAGCTGTGGCACAAGGGACACCACCACACACAAAGACCACACACCACTGCATTCTCCAGTGCACAAGCAGGCAACACCAGGAGTATTCCTAAGCATGCAAACTTTCCATGCACACAAACCTAAACAAGTTCAGGAACAATGCTCAGGACCAAATTTTCTATAAACTTCGGCAGAAATTTAATGCAGTAAGTCTCAGCTGATACCAGTTCCTAATCGAATGTGGTAGACTCCAAATCAACTCTTCAGTAATGTAAATTATTCTTTTGAAAGTCTTTTTTGGAACCTTTTTAAGTTAATGTGTGAAGTTTTGCAGAAAATGTGTCACTTTCTCTTTGAACAAGTCTTTCTTTCATGGTACAGCACCATAAGGTAAGTTATCTTTGAGGAACATAAAGCACACTCAAGTCACTCCTTTCTTTTGAATGTAGGACATCTGAAAATTGATGGAAATTTTATTGGCCCTGGGTCATAATGTTTAACAGGTTTATCTAATTTCATTCCAGAGCATTTACATAGTCATATACTTTTTTTTTCTTTCTAATCATAACCATCCTTTGACTTTTTTTAAGCAGTCTAGAAAAGTGCAAGGAAAGGACAGCAAGAGTTCTGCACCCAAAACTTCAAGGAGCATTTGCAATACATTTCTTGAGAATACACAATGTGAACTTAAAACACATGAAGGTCACATTGAGAAATTAGTTAAAATAGAGCCAAGAGCTAATCCTGTTAGATTAAGTTAGACAAGTTTTTTGAAATCATAGCCTGAAATTTTTATCATCTCTGCAGATCAGAAAATGCAAATACACCAGAGAAAAATTAAAAACTAAAATTAAAAAAGTATTTGAAAATCACCATCATCTTATCTGAACAGATATAAGGGTGATGGAAGAATAATAACGTTATATCTGCTTATCAAAATATTTAGAAGACAAAAATCATTCAAAATCTGCCTATGGCCAACTTTTTCTGACTTTGTGTCACATTTACTTTGAATATATTTTGCTTTTTTATTATAAACTAGCAAGACAAACATTTGTTATCTACTGTCACAATGAGATAGAACTGCCATAGGCAAAGCTACTAGACATGTGTCTTTTTAGAAAATACGAGATTGGGGCTGTTGGGCGAAAAGAACGGAAGGAAGGAAGGACCGGAATCCTTTATATTGTGGAAAATGGGAAGAAACATCATTTTATCATAATGACAGTTGTCATTGGCATTTTGTGTCTTCTCAAAGAAGTTCAATATTTTCTTGATACGATGGCAAAGGCTGTTAAATAAATACATTTTTCCCACTTCAGCAGCATTTTTCAAGACTCTGCAAGCACACAGAGCACAGCTTTTCTGTACTACAGAGCACAGTGGGAGCAGTACAAACAGCAATCCCTGCAAGCGCAGGGTGCAGCACTCATAAAGCAGGAACAGATCACCTGGCAGGTGAGGCTGGAGGCTGTGGCAGGGCTGTGAGCCCTCACTCACCTGCAGGTAAGTATTTCAGCTGGTTGTTTGCCAGGCGAAGGTGCCGCAGGGACCTCAGGCGGCCGATCTCCGGGCACACGATCTCCAGGGCATTGTCACTCAGGTCCAGAAACTGCAGCTTAACCAGGGAGCCAATGGCTTGTGAGAGAGCAGATTAAAACACCAATGTGACCCCAGAGTAACATTAAAATCTTCACAGGGCTGTGAGAGGAGCCACAGTACCCAACAGCTGTGTCTGAGCACATCTCGAGGTGTTAAAGCCAGTCTCACAACTCGGTGACATCAATTGTGGAAATGCTGCTCCAGATAACAAATAGCTCTGCTGGCACTGAGACAGGGGTAACAAATAAGTGATGTACAGAATACTCCCATCTCCAGATTCTCCTCAGAGAATTCTGCTCTGAAACCACTTTCTCCATTCTCTCCCTTTGACTCTATCCAATTTATATTCAGAAAGCATAAATTGAACACAAATTCCTCAAGTTGGGAGCATAACTCTGCAATTAAGGAAAAGAAACTAGTACAAGTTCTTGCTCCTTTGGGTTTCAAATCTGTCATGATCTAAACCAGCAGAGTATTCAGTGTGGTAACTGCCTGAAAGCAGCAGACACTCTGGATTTTTAGTTTCTGCAGATGAGTGCCATTTAGCCTTTTCACTTTCTGCAATTAGAACTGGAGCAAACAGCATTTAGGTGCATTTGAGAATTCATTAAAAGAATTTAACATAGCATAAACAAGGACATTATCAACTAAAAGCTACGCTGGTATATTTTGTGTGAAAATCTTTAATGTTTTATGGGAAAATAAAGGAAAAATAGGCCTCTTCAAAGAAGAAAAATGAATATTTTATGATTCCTGCCACTTATCGTGAGCTGGTAGATTACTTACCTTCAGGTACAACAACTATGTTATTTGAATGGAGGTACCTGGGGGGAGGAGAAAAAGCAGAGGACACCACCTGTTACCCTCAAGGACTTCTGCTACATAATCAGTTTGCAAAATATCCAGTTTCAGACTGAAAGAGCACCCTCAAAACCATTCCTCCCTATGACCACAAAAGCTGTGGAAACTGTATAAACTGGCAATGGACAGGTACTTAAGTTTCACTTGGATTATTAAATGATTAGCATAAAAATAAAACAAAATTACATACAATTATGTAAAACAAATCATTCACAGTTACAATAATAATGGGCTTTTGTTTTGCGAGTCATATGGAGGAAAACAAAAAGGGAAAAGAATAAGCAGAGAGAACAACCAGAATAAATCATATTTGATCACCAGGTTATTTGACACTAAATGCTGGCCAAGGAAAGAAAAAAGCCCACACCCACAGGAGTTATACAATTACAAACATTTTCCCCTGCACATAAACTCTCACACCTTTAGTGAAGAAATAAGCACATGATCTATTCACTGAAAGTGTTTTTTTCAAACTCAAAGTACATTTTTGAAAAGAAAAACCCAATCTTACACATGGTTATTTATGCAGCTACAGAGGGTGGCCAGATCTCTCACTAAGAATATTCAGCACCCTCTGATGGAGCACTTCCAGTACTTCTGGTAATATAAACACTGATCTTAGATTTTACACATTTCAGATTTCAATCATCATTGCTGCAAAAGAACAATTGGATCTTGTAGAAAATAACAGTAACAAAATTTTCCAATACTGATATCCAACTGTGAAGGAATATTGAGGACTCAATGTTCAATTGCTAGGCACACATGGAATTATTTCATGGCATGTTTTTTCCTGCTGTATTCCAAAAGCACTTCCTAAAGTAGGAGCCTCTCTTTCCAGGGAGAACAAGGGAAAAGACATGAACATTTCAACTGCACAGGGAACCTGAACCTTCTCTTTCCTCTTTAAAAATTGTAGTTTGCTAAAAACTTAAAAAACATAAGAATAGCATACATGTTTGTAGAAACATAGGATGAGAATTATCCTACCCATTTCAGCTGCAGCTCCTGAAAATATTTGTGAACTACTTCACTTAAGGTAAAAAAAACCTTATTAGGAGGAGCTACACTTCATTGCCCAGCATCAGGGGCATGATATACAAAGAAAAACACACAAGTGAGATTACTAAGGACAGAACTTTTAGAAAAATACAAATAATTTAAGTTTGTCTCTCAAAATTGAAAGATACTGCAACAAATTATTCTTTAAATAAATCCTTGTGGTCCCTTCCCCAACAACAGAACACCTCTTACTGTCTCATCAGAAATCGACTTTTCCTATTAGAGCTATACAAGCCACAGGCCCATTGCAGCTCTCTCCAGACCACTAAAACGTGTGGGATAATGGTGGGACAACTGAGTTTGCTGAACACCAAATTATTAGGTTTGACTCCTATAAATTAGTATTTGTAAGAGATTATTTTAAGCTGTAATTTAAACAGGTTTTCCTAAAAGCAGTATCAGATAACACGGAGGTTTCCTGATGCCCAGTGGCAAATCATGATATCAAATATAAAAATATTTATTTTACTGCTTTGGAGCACAAAGACTCTCAGGACAAGGCATGACGAGATAGGATTCGCTCTGGAGTGAGTCAGAGGCTGCAGTGACCCACAAACCAGTTCAGTCACACCGTGGGCACAGGCACCACTAAGGTGGGGTTTGAGGGCCACAGGAGGATGACAAGATCAGACAGCTGAGGGCATTGACCCCTCAGGTAAACACCTCCTGTGTGAGCTGGCCATTAAATAAACACAACAAATGTTCCATCAGTTACTCATCTGAAACTGAGGCAAAGGGCTAAAAAGAGGAGGATATCCCTTTTAACCCCTCACTGCCAGTCCCAGCACAGAAGGGAATCACAACTTTAAAAAAAGAAAAGGGAAAGGAAGAAAACATTGTTTAATTAAATTAATTGTCAAAATGCTCCAGTTCGTGGGACATCCATTTTCTGGACAAGACTGGATAAACTGCTGTGCCTCCAGCAATCATCAGTTCCATAGTTAGCATGCTCATCCTGCTCCTATTTGACAATGTGGAACTTGGTTCCAAAAACTGATTACTGCGATCAGCAAGAGTGAGCTCATAAACCCTGGGGAGCTGGGGTGGGATGGGCTGGAGGCTGCAACCTGTTCCTCTGGCTCTGTCACAACCCTCTGACCACTGCACTGGGAGGTTCCAGGGCTTTATCAGTGTGACAAGTCCATACAGGATTTATGTTTTGTTTTTTTGTTTTTTTTTTTCTTAGCAGTATAGACTGGTATAAAGGTTCCTCTCATACAATAAACAAATTTTTAAAAAATTGAAATTGGACTTAATATGCCTCCTTCAGAAAAAAAGCCTGACAACAAACAAATTAAGAAAACACAACAACAAAAAAATTACCCTTTCTTGCCCTCCAAGAAAGCCCTCCACACTTAAGAGATAAATTACGTGCAAGTAATACATTCTAGATTATTTTAAGATGAGACAGATAAGCATTATAAAAATATATTCAAACTCCTACACAAACTCACAATTCCACGAGGTTTGGGAGCTTCTGTGCAAGGTTTTCTGGCTGAAAGAGAGTTAGAGATTTTTTAGGTTTCGAAACAAAAATCAGACACACAAACATTGTGTACCCAAGTCATTTTAATGACCATATACAACATGTCAGCAGGAAAAATGGCAACAAGGAATGTCTGTAGAATCCCCTGGTTCCATACCCCCAGGTATCCATCAGGGCAATCTGGGATGTACCCAGGGTGAGCAATTCACTCCTGAGCAGAGCTACAGCCTAGAAGTGACATTATCATGTCCTCAGCAAAATGGGAGTCAGGTTTCTGAGACTGAAAAGACGGATTACCTCATCTCCTTTTGAAAATACAGTCAAATAAATGAGTTAGTTGAAGACAAGAGATTGCTAAGAAGTTGCAGCCTTTATAGACTTAAGGCAGAACAAGAACTACACAAGATGTCTAACCAGAATGTATTTTATAATGCTGCTAAACTGGGAAATGACCTACAATCTTAGTGTAGCTTTATCAATTACCACCAAGCCAGAACTGCTGAATCCATCAAACTAGATTTTCATATTTACATATTAACATGCATATCATTTCCTAACTGCCAACTGATCCCTAGCTGTAATTCTCTTCCCTTGGTGGCATTTATAACCACGAACACATATCACAAAATTGGCTTCACAAGTTTCAGATGTCGTGTTGGAAACTGTACTCAAAATTATTCAAAGTTAAGACAGTTTTTTTGCTCAAGAAACCCGCTTTAACATAGATCTGTTTTACTGAAAAAAAAAGGGGCTATAATACTGACATATGCAGAAATTACTGCATTTTAAAAGCAGCTTGATCACATAATTAAATCCCATAATTAAATTTGTAAAACTACGAACTTTCACGTGAATACACCTGATGTGCGATACCTTAAATAGATGTATTATGTAAAATATGTAACTTTGTGCTCGTAACTTGATGACGGAGGAATACGCTGACCTGAAAAAGGCAATATTCACATGCAAAGGTAATATTCCCATGAAAAGGTAACATTGACATGCAAAGGTAACATTCCCTGCCGGACCCGAGCCCTCAGCCCGGGCTGCCGAACGCGGGAGCGGCGATTGAGGGCTCGGGGCAGGAAACGCCGGGGGAGGCGCGGCCCCGCCGCGGTGACGTCACAGGCGGCGCGCGCGGTCGCCGATGCGATGCTGCCCCCTGGCGGCCGCTCCGCCCGGCCCGGGGCTCACCGGGGCTGCAACCGGGAAAACCGGCACAAACACCGAAAAATTCCAGCCTTAACTGAAAAAAGTGTGGAAAAAACCGAATTCACCGCCGTCCTACAGCCTTTAGTATGATAAGGATGTTAACCCGACAAGCTATTGTCATTATTTCACCCGCTGCTCTGTCAGAACAGGACAGCATCACACGTTCCAAGGTACGAAATTAAAAACAATTATTCTTGATTGTGCTTCTCACAGAGTAACAAGGCAAACACCTACTTCCTTTTAATAGATGGGGAAATTAGGTGCTGGAAGGTTCATGTTATCAAAGGTTAACTGAGAAGTGGGAAGATTTGATGCTGGGATACAGGTGTGCTGTATGGCTCCTTGATCCATCCATTATGTCACAGCACTCCATCACTTCCATCTCGCCAATGAAGGCAAAAATGAAATTATTCTTAGCCAAGGTAAATTTTGTCAGCTTTCCCAGACATTTCACAGGAGTCATCTGTCAAGGACAGGAGTCATTTGAGAAGAGTAAAGAACAAAAGCTGATTTAGTCATTTATTTTCAGAATTCTGAAGGAATGAACCAGTGGGACAAAAGTACCACCTAATTTTAGAGAAATATGGTGCAGGTTCCATTTTGATAGTTTTCAATAATGTTTATGCAATTTAAAGTGTTTATTGATGAGCTATTAAAAATCACCTTGCATTAGAGAAGGAAGACACATCTTCCTTCAATAATTTAATTGTTTTTAACTATTCTCAGGTGAGATTTCCACTCCCCCCTCTGCCCCAGCGTACCTGACTTGCTGTGACTTGAGAAAATTGAGAGCACTGCTTGTCCTAGCAGTGGACATGGAAAAACCTCATTATGAAATTCTGCTCTGTAAAAATATCTATTATTTCTGTTTCCCCCAGTTCCTCCTGTTTTTTCCTCTCCATCAATCTCTCAGGGCAAGCTCTCTGAAGGTCCCTCACTGCTGCTCTCCAGGTTCTCTCCAATTCACCCAGGCTGTTCCTGAGTGTGAAACTCTGCTCCAGCTTGTGCTCCAACAGCATCCAATAATTACTTCCTTCTGCTTTTAATGGAGATTGTGAAACTTTCCCAGTTCCAAAAAGACATCTGCCTTTTTTTGTAACACGCTGCTGATTTGATCTATTTTGGTCCACTACAACTTCCAACATCTCCTCTGCGGAACAGATGCTCAGTGAATGATACCCAAATTTGTTTGCCTTGTTCCAACAATAGTGCTGAGCACTTGAATGAGATCCCAACGAGGCACATTATGAGCAAGTTATCCTGATTGCTGTGAATCTAATCATGCTCTGCTTCACGCCGGTGGAAAGCAATTTTGCCGAAGTATGACCTACATTTCAACTTTTGTTTCAGTTTTTAATCCAGGTCTTAACACTTACATACAAACCCCTCCTTATTGTTTAATCTTTTGAGCAGTGCAAAGTTTGTGAACCTTACTGCATTAAATCATCACTGAATTTCACAAAGTGTCAAGGCAGAGCTGTTTACAGTCTTTGGCTAATTTTATAGCAGTTTTGATTTGTAACCATTAATTCCTCCTCCTGTTAAATTATTGCACATTACTAAATTACTGCCCAAAACCAAAGTGCTAAAATCATTCTCTACAGTACATGTCAACTTAAGTGATTCATTCAAGATGAAGAAAAGGCATAAAATCTTCAGAATCTTTTCAGCTTTTTGCCCTTAAAGTAGAGTACTGGACTTGTTCCAGGAAACCCTGAAAACTGTACAATTTTGGTGAATTTTAAGTAGTCATGCCCTACAGCTCCTCTACCATTGCCACTATTTTACCTCTCATACCACGGAAGAGCCCACCAAAAAAAACCAACCAACAAATCCAAACCAATCAAGCAACCAAAAATGAAAACTCGGAGACTTGAGCAAGTTCTGACTCTATCCTATGGAGTTCTACCAGCTCAGAACAACTCTCACAGTTATTGAACTGCCCCACACTGAATTTTGAGGTCACAACATCCACTCAGGGGGGGAATTTCTTCAGTTCAGGGAAAAAAAAACAAGACAAGAAGAAATCCCCACATTAACTGTGACATTAGCTGACATATAAATGTTCTCCTATCAACAGCAGCCCACAGATACGAGTTTTTACTGGCACCTTAACAGCAGGTTTGGAATTAGACCCTGGGATTGACACTGCCTTTGAAATTAGGCACACACCAAGGGAAAAGTCATTCAGCCTAGTGAAGAAGTGTAGAACAGACTACACAGCATCACCCAACAGGAGAAACTGACCACTTATGTCAGTAAAATGTATAGGTTAAAAAAAACCCAACAGAACAAGCCTGACAAGAAAAGCCCCAGAAGGTCTTGAGAGCTTGAAAAGGGTAAACATAAAACGTCACGAACTTTCATTTATTATTCTCTACATTACCTATGCAAGTTCAAATACTCACAGCTGAGGACATCATTCAGGGTCAGATTATCTATAACATCATCTTTTTTTTTCTTTTCTGTTTCAAAAATCAGAATTGCTAAACACACAGCCAGTAAAGATTGCAATAAAAAGACTGTCGTACCAATGTGGTCAGGGAGTTTCTTTTCATGTAAAGTCTTTCCAAGTACTGCAGCCCCTCATCCTTCAGCAGCTCCAGAGGGAAGTGATGGAGATTTCGGTAGTTTAAGAACAAGTTCTTGTGCCTTTCCAGCTTTGCCTCAGAGATTGTTTTACACAGTTCTGATGCCATGACTGAGCACCACATTTACTGCATCGCATCTTCTGAGAGCAGACCCATCTCTAGGAGACAAAAAGAGGAAAAAAGCCCAGAGTTACCAAGGTGTAGCTGTGCCTTCTCTTGCAGGAAGAGTTCCTGATTACAGATTATCTGATAATTTACCCAAACACACTTGTTCCAGTTAATATACAAAGTCCCCAGAACATCCACACCATAAGCTATGTCAGAAGTAAGTCTTTGACTATTTTCTGGATTAAGCTTTAGTGCATTATAGGACCTGAAGTAACAAAATCTTTGGTGTATTTAATGTTTTTAGTTTCATTCACGTTTGATGGACCTTTTGGATTATTTTGTCAAAATTACCACCACAAGAAGAATAAAAAAAGCAACTTCTACGAACCATTACTGATGTCCCACATCTATCCTGTCACATGTGCTAAAAAAAGCACCCACAGATAAGAAAACCACACAATTAATAGAGGATTTTAGTCTCAGATGACTAAAAAACACCATTATCTTTTAAGGCAGTAAGACAAAAGGCAATGAAAGTTTGAAGTACTTTCCCATATAAAACCAGTGGAATAATTTACCAGTTGGCAGAGATAATTGGGATAGATAGCCAGTAAAGCCATTTAAAAATAATACAGCAGGATATGAGAAATTTGAAACTTGCAGTGAGAAAATTTACAAAGGGTTAGATAAGATGGCAGATTTTCAGCTTGCTCTACTAAAAATAAAATCAGAAAGAACAAAGTGTCAGGCTTTAACTGACAATTTCAAAACCAGAAAACAAAAGCAGGAATAAAAATTAAAAATTAACTCATACCTGAAACCTGACTTTATTCAACTTGTTTTTCACATATAACCAAAATTCAAGTCATTATTATGCTGTCTAGATTTAGACAACAACAGCAATGCTGCATCTTTTCAACTATTTCATAAAAAACAGAATAAACCCAAACTATTCACTAAAGTTACCATTTTGCTACAGTCTTGTGTATATAAATTAATTATATACACTTTATTATTGCCATTAACAAAAGGAAAGGACTCAGAACCACATCCCACCAATAACTTTTTCTATTTTAGTTCAATCCTTCAGTGAAGGAGAGGTTTCTAATTATAACAGGTATTGGAAGTGAAGGTCCTGAATCATAAATCCCATCTGATGATAGGCACAAAACTCCAGCTGAAGATTGACAACCCAACCACACGTGTAAATCAAACTACTTCATTAGTTTGAGTAGTTCCCTTGATTTGCAGATAACAGCTCTTAGCAGTGAACTGTGTCCTTCTGGAGCAGAAGGACATTTACACCACATTTGTGGGGTTTTTAAGAGGTTTTTAACCATTGCCTTCTTTAGCTGTTTTAGGGCACACACACTGGCCCCTTGGCAGTCCTAACATGAAAGCTCCCTTAGTACATAACGTCAAGGAAATGAAGCCATTACTATTCCCAACTCTGCTTCTGTGATCAGCATTAAAATAATTCCTGGAAAAGCGCTAAAATTTTAATGGACATAGTCTGAATATTTATTATTAACCTCTACCCTATAAGACAAGGTAAAGGAAAGCTCATCTGAGTATTTTTTTTAATCAGAAGCTGAGAAATGACAAAACATATGCATAAATATCCAATAGCCTTCCAATTTGTCCAGAGATGGTTTTCAGGTGTCCTGCACTTGTGGACTTCTCTTCAGAGCTGTGATTCCATATAACGAGTGCACATTTAGCCACGGCACACACGGATACACAGAAATTCAACGCCACCGATGCAAAGTCCAGTCACAATCTGCTTTGGCTCTCACTTCAAAGGAACCTCCTCCTACTCCCTTCCACCACCAGCCAAACTTTTTCCTCTCTCAATTATCTTTTAACAAGGATGAGGTGCAGCCTTACTAAAGGGGAACAGCCACAACCATGGTCTTTAAGGGGAGTGAAAAAGAAGGATGAGGGCTGATAGCACCCAGTGACCTGTGAGGGGCCGGGTCCTCCAGGGAAGGGCGCAAGGGGGTGAATGGGGGGAANGGCTCTCGCGAGACAGCGCCCCGCCCCGCCGCGGGCACCGGCCAATCACAGGGCTCCGTCTCTCCCGCCTCCCTCCGCCAGCCAATGGGAGCGCGCCGCCCCTCAGAGCCGCACCCGCCCCTCGCTGTGGGCTGAGGGGCCGCGGGCGCTCCCGGGGTCCCGGTGCTCCCCGGTGTCCAAGCGCTCGGGTGTCCCGGTCTCCGCCGGTGTTCAGGTGTTCCCGGTGCTCCCCGGTGTCCAAGCGCTCGGGTATCCCGGTCTCCGCCGGTGTTCAGGTGTTCCCGGTGTCCCGGTGCTCCCCGGTATCCAAGCGCTCGGGTATCCCGGTCTCCGCCGGTGTTCAGGTGTTCCCGGTGTCCCGGTCTCTGCCGGTGTTCGGGCGGTCCCCGTGTCCCCGTGTCCCGGTCTCTGCCGGTGTTCAGGCGTTCCCCGTGTCCCGGTCTCTGCCGGTGTTCAGGTGTTCCAGGTGTTCCCGGTCCCTCCCGGTGCGGCTCCATGAGCGGATATGTGGGCTCCACTTACCTCCCCGGGTGTTCACGCAGCCCCCGGTGCTAACAAGTCATCACTGCTTAATCGCTGATAAAGGAGAGCACAATTCGCTGGTAAAAGTTGTGGTCAAGTTCCACCCTCTACCTTTGGTGCAGCTGCCGCTGCCTTTTATTTCTGTGTTAACAGCGAATGGAGAATATTAACAGCGAATGTTAACAGCTCGGGGGGTCCTGCCTGCACCCAACACCCTGCCCATCACGACCATTTTTACCCATGATAGTTGCCCCGTGGAAATGTTTTGATTTTATGTGCATTCACACACACTAGGATGACACATAAAGGCCTGTTTGTGTCTTGTCAGTTCTCTGCTGACAGCAAATTCCCTCGTCCTCAGGGTATTTAACATCACCGGGTATTAACAAGTTGTTTCTTGCTGAAGATCACCTCTACANAGGGGTACCGGGCAAGGGGGACACGAGGAAAAGAAGGAGAAACGGGGGGACAAGGGAGTAACGGGAGAGACTGGGGGGATCGGGCCCGGCCATAGCGCGTACCCCCTCACGGAGAGACGCCGTGCCCGCGCGGTCCGGTGTGCAGACAGCAGGAGCAAAGCACCGGAGACAACCTCCCACCGCCAGAACCCGATCGCGCTGGCTCTGTCCCCGTCCCCCCTCGGCCCGGCCGGGTCACCGCCACTCACCGGGGCCGCCACAGCGGGAGCGGCGCCGCCGCCGGCCCAGGGACCCGGGGGCGGGACGGGCCGGGCCGCGCGAGACCNCAACACCCTGCCCATCACGACCATTTTTACCCATGATAGTTGCCCCGTGGAAATGTTTTGATTTTATGTGCATTCACACACACTAGGATGACACATAAAGGCCTGTTTGTGTCTTGTCAGTTCTCTGCTGACAGCAAATTCCCTCGTCCTCAGGGTATTTAACATCACCGGGTATTAACAAGTTGTTTCTTGCTGAAGATCACCTCTACAGCTGGCTCAAAAAAAAGAATCTCAGCTGCAGAAATCCTCTTTCTGGTTTCCACAGACTAATTAACATAAACTGGTCCTAATAAGATTCACGCAGCGGGTCTGCGGGGTTACCAAGATGAACGCCTTGCAGAAGACATTTCTTCCATATATTCACATAACTTTCACTTAAAATAAATCAACATGCAGAAAAGAACTTTTCCCTTGCAGACTCATTTCTCTCTTTTTCAGCTCTAAATAAAGAATAGCAGCCCTTAATGGCTCATTTGTAATTTTCCTGCACTTGAAAGGCAGTAATTGATTGTGACAACTACACTTGCTCCATCTTACTTTGCAATGGCAGTCTTTTCGGAGTTGTTTTTTTTCAGAAAAAAAATAGATTGGGCTTTGTTGAAATAATTTACCCTTCAAAATTCACCATCCTCCATATTTATCTTATCATTCTGTACATGTGATTTCTTACTGTGGTTGATAGCACTTGTCTATTTTTTTCAGCTGATGTTACAAAGTGGCCTGCTTGTAGACCACCATGGTTTTAAAAACAGCAAATACATCACACTTTTTAATGTCACTTTGGTCTCGCACTATAAATATCTGAGAAATTAAAAGTTAAGGTTATATCAGACCACAGTAGAAGCTGAATATGAGGACTTTTAGCAACACATTCCTCGGAGAGAATTCAATGTGTCAAACCAAATGTACTTCTCCAGGATATTGAGTCATTGATCAGGACAGAAACAGTGTCTTCTACTGAAATAGAAAAGGAAAGATGAAGCTTTTTTCCTGGGAGACCTGCTCTTAACAGAGCCAGGATACTTAATGTGTTTATTTACACATATGTTGCAATGGTTTGGGGTTTTTTGGCTGGAGATTTTTTGTGAGAGTGACAGGTAGGAGATAAGATTACTGCACTCTGATATTGTTGAGAACAAATTTTGTCTGTTCTTTTCTGCTTACACCAACCCACATCACTTTTTCTTGCATCTTTCCCCCTGAAAGGTCACTCAGGATTCTCTCTTTGTTGTTTTGTGTTTTGAGTCCTCACATTCATTCATCGTCTGTTTTTCCCCCCCCCAACCAATGCCATGGTGATCTCTGAAAAGTGCTGCTCTCAGATCCGAAAGCTGATTCCCGAATCTCCGATCCTGCACAGCACAGGTGTCCAGCCTTGCTGGTGTAGTCACAAGGCTAAAAATGATGAGCAGAGCAGGGATACTGGAATCTGATCTTCTGGTGAGGAGAGCATTTGCCTCATGGTTGCCAAGTCATTCTCATCTAACATGTCAGACTAGTGCCATCTCTCTGCTAAGTAAATTTTACTGTTTCTTTAACCTTATTTAATTCTTATTTTTGCTCGTCTGAGAGCACAGGAGGCTTGACTTTTCCATCTTTCTAAGAAGGATGGCTGATCTTATCTGTGCCTACACAAAAAAACTAATAAAACTTGCTTTGAAATGCCAGTTTAAAGTAGATCTATACAAGTAGTTTGCAGATGTCAGTGACTTGAAGATCCACCATCATCCGGTGGTTTACGGGAACAAATCCAGTAGCTGGAGCAAATGGGCACAGCTTCACTGGTGATCCCTTCTGTGTGCCGAAATCACACAAGTCAGATGAAGATAGTGTGAATAAAAAGAGATGATGCTATACCAGATTTATTACACAAGGTAACTAATTGAGACTGACAATTGTGGGGGAGATGCAATTGGAAATACCTTTGCACAGCAAAACTTTATGCAAACATTTCTCTTTTTTTGCCAAGTGAAACATGAAGAAATTATTTTTGTTGAGGTTTTTATGACAAGTTTCCTAGCTCTCAATGGCACAAGATCCAAAGTATCTCAGCAAACTTCTGAATTTGAGTCCTGAACACTGTGAGGTTCCACCTCCCTAATAAATCCTGCATGAGTCTTTTCCACCCAGTGCTGTGGATACCACTTATGTTGAATCATGTGCATTAAATTAGACTTTGTAAATTTGGAATATGATAAAAATACCCACTTCACAATTAAAGGTCAGTTTTTAGCAGCAGGAAAATTCAGTGTGATTGATGCACGACAGCAAGAGAGTGTTTCTCCTTTAAAGTTGGGTAATTACCAAGTATTTTTATTCTCTGCTCTTAGTAGCAGTACAAAATAGGCTTTCTTGGACATCACCATGTTCTGAGAATTATGGTGAGGCAAAAATCTGTCAGTAAACACTGAGCTCATGCAGCTATGCTTGGTGCAGAGAGGTCCTGTGGGCTGGAGGAATCTTCTAGGCACAGATCAATCCAGTGATCAACAGATGGAGTTTCAGCTTTCGGTTCGGGTGTGTACAAGTGTTAGCACAGGTGTGTGAAGCAGTAGTGACCCATGGACTGCCTGGTGCATCTGCCAGGTCTCACTGCCAGTGGACATCTTCTCCATGCTCAGACTGGGGGAGAATCTGCTTAACATGTGCTTGGGACATTTGGAGTGGTCCAGGAAAATGGCAGAGCTCTCCATTACATGGCAGGGTTCCAGCACAGGGGCTGAATGATTTGTGCTGTCCTACTGTCTTCTGCTTTTACCTAGAAAATTAACATTGCCTGGAATTTTGAAAGGTCTCATGCAGTTGAATATGCAATTTCATTTTTCTGCTCTTAGAGACACCGAGGGGTGGTTTTCTCCCTCATCTGAGGACTAGTAACTTCCATTTCTCTTTGAACAAGAGCCGAGGGACTCGTGTCATCATCAGGTCTGCAAACACTTGAAGAAGCAAACAGAACATTTCCAGTTTGCATCCTTTCTAGTAGAATTTCAAATCTTAATTCTTCTTAGCCTTGTTTTCACTTTCCACTGTCTTACATAAGATGTTTTCAGTCAATCCAGATTTCATATAAATAATGATACAAGATTCAGTTGGTATAAATGTCAAGAATTTTGGATCTATTCTTTCCACAGGAGGTTTATTTTGCATCCTGCATCATTTGTTGATTTGTCTCTTGTACCAGAAAGAAATAAACTCTGTAAAAAGTTCAGTCTTTACTAGTGGAGAAAGAATCCATTCTCCAGAAAGTCCTTGTTCTTCTTAGGAGGTCTTTTGTAACTTCCAGTTAGTAATTTTGGGGACAAAGCTCTCATATTGGAGTGGAATAAAGTTACAGTGACTCATCACAGCACTGCTAACTTTGATTGCATAAATATTTTAACTCTGACTTCTGAAGCAGTACAAAAGTGGGAAGGCAGATGGAGCTCCTGCACACCGAGTGCCAGCATGTCAGTATTTAACGTTTAGACATTATCGACCTTTGGCTCTTTTTATTTTCAATTTATTTGTTATTGTTTTTGTTAAACTCGAACTTTGTCCTTTTTCAATGGCACAGTAATGCTAATGAAAAACCGAATTTCAAAGGAAGTTATTTGCACTGCCTGCTATGGTTCAAATCATTATCGTTCAAAAGGGAAGCTTTTATAACAGTTTATTGTTAATTTGGGCTGAACTAATTTTTGTGGGAAATTTCCTGGTAATCACATTGATTATGTTGTGTAATAGACTCCCTAAGAAGTAATGGAAAGCACTGGTCATTTGGACAGGCTGCATTTTGAATGGAACAACCCTAATACAGAAAAGCAAGCAGTGGATTTTGTCCCTGATCATGCAGTTCATTCTAAATTCCCACTGATCTAATTAATCTCAATTGGAAAAAGAACAATGCCTCACTGACTGCCCCAGAAACCAAATTCCTCTGTTAATGTGTTAAGCAAATATAACAATAGGCAGAATCAACATTTCTGCCTCTGCTCCATCAGGAAATCTGAACGTGGGATCACTGCAAAGGTACCAAAGCAGCCAGCTCTCCATGGCTTTTCAGTTGTTAGTCCTTTAAAGACTGTGAAAGGAGCATGAGGCTGATGTGGAGGTATCTTGTGTTACCTCTTGTTGACAGGATAATCATGGCTTTCAAATTAATTCAAATTAACCAAATATTATTCTTCAACTTGCCAACATTGCTGTATGTCACAAACGCATTAATGAATAAAATTTTGTTTATTATTTGGAATTCACTTTATGAAACTCTTTAAACTTGACTTATTTGGTTAAAGTCACTTAAAATATAATCTCCAATTTTGCTTCGTTCAAACCAATAACGTAGTAAAAC
Organism: Oxylabes madagascariensis; assembly: GCA_013400675.1. NCBI lineage: Eukaryota > Metazoa > Chordata > Aves > Passeriformes > Timaliidae > Oxylabes > Oxylabes madagascariensis. The sequence continues at coordinate 48,750 of VYZR01125355.1, forward strand.
TGAAATAGCAAATTTAGACAGCACATGGACACTTATTAATTTCAGGCAACAAATAGCATGAAATGTTCTTTGGTCTATTTTTATGTGTCCTCAATAATATTATTTTTTACTACCGCCCTCAGCTGCCATCGAAGCTCTGTGGTGGTGATTTCTCCATCCTCCTGCCTGCCCCAGGTTTCCTTTCTTTTCAGCTTCACTGCATTGCCCTTCAGTCCAGCTGACAGATCTGCTGAGTTCATAATAATTGTCAAAAGATTCCTGAGTATTTCTAATGATTCATTGGATCTAATTTGACCAAAAGTTGATATTAATTCAAGTGAAATCAGTAGTTTTAACATTAAGTATTAATTATTCTGAAGTTTTTCCTTCTTCCAGATACCAAACCTACTCCAATCTATGTCTATTGCTGCCTAATGGTATTTTCTTTTTTCTTTTAGCCATTTATTCTTCTGAGAAGTCCCATGATCAGGTGTTGAAACAAATTCACATCTTGTAAAGAGACTCCATATCATCAGCAAAGCTCCATTGTTCCCATAAATTTACTTTAAAACTTCGATAAAATATTAAATCCCTATACTCTCACCCACACAGTTTCATAATTTTAGCACATATAGGCTTGAAATGAAAGCATTTTAGTGACAATACAGACACTTGAAAAAAACATTTTTATCTATTTATGAGATGTTTGTATTTCTTATGGAAAAGTTTCAAGGGAGGTGCCAAATGTCTTGGTTGTGTAAGGTGACCGGTTTTGTAATTTTATTCCGCCATTCATTTCAGAAGGGTGTTAACTCTGTGACCTGTTACATTATGATAGGAATGAGGCAGGTGGTGAGCTATTTTTCATTCCAAGGGAATATAAATAGTGAAGGGGGGCAGCATGGTGTATACACAGCTCTTTGATTTATGCAAGCATATTGTGGAACTCGTTTGAGGGAAGTCAGATATAGAAATCTTCTGTTCCTTCTGAGACCAGTGGGAGATTTGCTTTTAGAGACCTTGCAGGGTTTCTCCTTTTCATGTAGACCATCCATCTGGTTACAGCTGGGATCTGACCTTTCTTCTTATTGAACACTCTAGGAATAGCTTGAATATACACCAGGATGTTCCACGTGTTGGGGAGACACTCGAGAGGCTGTTTCCTGTCAAATGCAGAATTTTCAGTTTTCCAGAGCAAACCAGAAAAGCCAAAGATCTTTCTTTTCTTGTTAACGCTCTGTATTTCATCTCAGAAATCTGTCATGGGAATTCTTGATCAGTTTGAATTGAGAGGTTTAAGTCAGGTCACCACAGTCCAGGTACCCTTGGCTGGGGAGCCCTTGGGGAGTGGTCAAGGTCTCACAGCAGCGGCTGCTGACTCTGGGTACTTTTTTCCAAGTCCAAGGCTCCTTCCTGCATTTGTCACATTTGCACCACAACACTGATAAAGATCTTTCCACGTTATAAACTCATGGCACAATATTTGTTACCAGTTCCCCCTTTCCTCGGTGTAAGGAGTGTTTGGGACAAAATCCCTTTGTGTCTGGCAGCAGCTCTGCTCCCAGGGAGCTGTTCCAGGCCAGACATCTGTAGCAGGGTAACATCTTCTGTCTGACCAAAGGAGATAATTCAGCCTTCACTCAAAAGCAAAAATAAAGACTCAGAGTCATTTCTACTGAAACTATTTTTCATTTTTCACCAAAGGCATAGGAAAAAGAGCCATGTGCCTTGTAGACTCTTCTAGAGATTAATGCCCCGTAATTCTGGGCCAGTGAAATAATTAGGTCTGTTAGACCCTAATAATTAGGTCTCTTAAACCCTTTTTGTGGTTTTAGCACCAAAGTCATGGTCAATGAGTTCAAGCTTCTCAAATACACATTATATATTTTGAACAGCTCTCCTCTATGAGTGATGGCACCTTCACAACACTAAGGCAGAGATACATTGCTACAAATTAGAGATGGCCCCACCAATACAGCTACAACTTCATTATAATCCTTAAATTAATATGTATTTCTTTCATAAAATAGAAGCCAGCCAACCAGCCACATAAAACCCACAAGATTTTCCTGCTGAAGAATAAATCCCTGTCAGCGTCCCAGTGCTGCACTCTGGTCCCATGTTGGGTAGGACTATGGATAGACACACTGCTATCAGAAAATAGTTTAATTTTATTTCAGTGTTTGAAAATCATCTAAAACCAAAGGAGAAATTTATACCAGAGCTCTTTTTTGTGGTTTATATTTTTGAGAAATGGGCATTCTCTGTGTATATCCAGTCCTTAGAGGTGGCTAATCTGTAATGTGACTGACTCCTAACAAATGGGTTGGTCTGGATTTGGAAAACCATGTGGATAAGTACACCATGATTTGGCCTATAGGTTTTAAAAAATCAGTCTAAATAATCTTAATATACCCCTAAATAAGTGGAGAAAGAGAGGAAACTGATATTAGGAAATGGAGAAGCCCACTTCCCTGGAAGATTTATGTGGTACAGTATGCCAGCCTTTAACAGCATCCTTCAAGTTTGTCGAGGTTGATGACAGGGTATGTTCTATCCTGCTGATGAGAGGGCTCAGCTCTCAGGGGCTTTGGCCATCCCTGATGCAGAGGAAACCACGGCAGTGAAGCAAATAACTTTCTCCTGCTTCCATTTGCAACTGTCCTCCCTGACCTCTTCACCACACATGCCTGACTTCCAGAGCAATTCAGGGTGAATGGCAAATCCTTTGTGTTTGAAAACCCTCCCTTTTCCTTTGGTTTCTTAGGGGAAGGACTGTACTGAAACCACATGAAACAACTACTAAAGATGCTTTTCCTGGCTGAAAGACAAAGTCAAGGACCAGTGCACAACAACAGGCTGGAAAGATAACAAAGTTAAGTAGAAAAAGCATCACAACATAAGGGCTTAGAAGACTCCCAGTGTTCTGACCTCTGCTGTCACAAAGTCTTTGAGTTTGTTCAATACCTGATAGGAAAAGAGTCCAAAGCCCACAGAAGATGAACCATGCAAAGGGGACTTCCTTTGTTCAGTAGGGTCAGAAGTTATGCCTTGATATTCAGACACAGTGAGTATTTGTTGTAGGGTGCTCTGTTAATTTAGCTACAGCATGTTGTCCTATTTGATTTATTGGCATTTTTCAATTTTATCTTTACTCTTCGAATTCCACCTCTGGCACAGAACTCACCAATATGCAAATATTCCAAGAACATTGCAACACATCTCAAAAGATCATAGTGTTTCTCTATGCTTTTATTTCTATAAAGCTGGAATAGGGGAGGACCTTTTTTGCAAAATCAGATATTACTTAGTAAAGCTGAAATGCAGCTCAATGTGAACTCTGCAATTTGTTCATAATATTGGTTTCCACATTATAGCTCCAAGTGCAATAATATGAAATGTCCAAGGGGTTGTACGAATCCTCATCTTGGCAAGTTCAATGAGAGCAAACTCCAGTGAATGCTAGAGCAAGGAAGAAACTAAGCTTGTTTATTGAAATGGGTACCAAGGAAGAGCCAAGGTAGAACAGGGCTCTTGCAGAACTGAGTAAACGATTTAAAAATATTTCTAATATATTTGCTGCAGACAGAGGGTCACTCAGAGGTGAAGGTAGGCCCATATTCTTTAACCTCCCTACCTGCACCAGGTAGCCAGGATGAGCAGATCAGTTAAATGCAACGTGTGGGGAGAAAATAACATTTCTACTCAATGATTTATGCTCGGTAATTCATTGGTGTATAAAAGCACTGCTAGCAAAGTAGTTTCATGCATATTTTAAAAGGCTGTTTCAATTGACCAGAGACAGGAAGGCCATGAAAGACTTGTGGATGGCAAGTTTATAAAAGGAAAACAAATGGAAGGGAAATAAAATCCCTTTCCGGCAGTATTTGACTTTCCCAGCCCATGTGATAGACATAAGCAAACTTCTCATTTCATTCCTGACACTTAGCAATGTTCCCCACTGTTTTCAGATCCCTTGGACTTTTCTTTCCCATCACTCAATGAAGAGATAAGTTATCTTCAAAAGGCTTAGATATAAAGTCTAGTGAAATTACAGAAATAGAAATATGCACTAATCAGAAAAGCAAACCTACTCTCATATCTAAGTTTACATGAATACTATCAGTATTTAAGCCAGTAAACCATTTGATTTCCCTTTTGCTTCTCTGTGTTTACCTCATTTTGACTTAGCAGTTAGATTATTAGCTTTGCTTTCTTGCTTCAAAAAATCCAGAAGAAACACAGCAACAATTTCCAAACAAGAAAATTCTCCGTTTTTGCTGAGAGAAAAAAAAAAAAAAAAAGCTTTGATTTTGCCAGGATAGTACAGGCTTGATTCAGCCCCAAGCTCATGGTGAATTGAACATCTTTGTCCTCTTTTTTCATACCTAATCTTCCATCACAGACTAGAGCTTTCCTGCAGGGTTTTGGGGTCTTTGGGGGGGGGGTTGTTTGTTTGTTTTTGGTGGTTTTGGAGGGTTTTTTGTTTGTTTTTTAGGGTTTTTTTGTTTGTTTATTGTTGCTGTTGGGTGTTTTGGTTTTTTGGGGGGGGCTGGAGTTTTTTTTTTTTTTTTTTGTTTTTTGTTTTTTTTTTGTTTTTTTTTTTTTTTTTTTTTTTTTTTTTTTTTTTTTTTGGTTGTGTTTTTTTTTTTTTTTTTTTTAGTT
>VYZR01125355.1:53418-69791 GCA_013400675.1 Oxylabes madagascariensis
TTTTTTTTGTTTTTTTTGTTGTTTTTTTTTTTTTTTTTTTAATTGTGGCTGTCCCTTCATTAGGTAGCACCATAATCCTTCAACTTCTGCTGCATTTCAGCGAGTCTGCAGCTCTGGGTTCAAACTGGGTCTGTAGTGCTGCACTGAATCTCCAGTGGGATGACAGAGATGAACACTGGACAATGGCAAACAATCCAAAGCCAAACTCCCCAGTGCAGCTGCTAAGGTGAACAACACTGATGACTGCAATACTACATAAATTCCAGCTACAGATTATTAAGCAGCTCTTTTCCCAGCAAACTGCAACTGTACATGTAAATTGTCCACTTACAAATCTCAAGTGCTTTAATTTCCTGGAGCTATTTACACATCTTGGAGACCACGAGGAGAACTGCCTTAAAAGGGTAAGAAAAGCCACTGCTCTTCTGCAGCCAGAAGAGTTCTTACAAGCAGATCATCCTTCTGTTCTTGGGCTGATTGAAGGAAGAGCATGAAATAAATAAGAATATTTTGGAATATCATTCCCAGAGGTGAGAACTTTTCCAATGATTTTTATCGTCACTTCCAAAAGACAGTCAGTTGTAGATGACATTAAAGGAATGTCCTGACTTTTGTAACATTGCTGATGAGAGGGGATCACACAGGTAAACCAGCCCTCAGAACATTCAGGGCTTTAGAAATCGAAATTGAATTGCACCGAAGGCAAATTGACAGAGCACATTAAGGCAGAATATGTTGGCAACTTCACCCATTCTCAATTTCAGTTCATTTCAAAGAAGGGCACAGATGTCCATTCTGAGGTCCCAGGTCAAGGTTCTCATGTTATGACTATTTTTATTAGACTTCCTAACACTCCAAAGGCACCCAGACCACAAGCAATCATCTCCCAAAGCCTTTAGAATGTGGATATTTTCTCCCAGTTCCAAGTTTTACAGGCCGTACTGGGTAACTGCTCATACTGGTTTAGATGACTGCAGAAACTGCAATGACAGATAAATTTTGGTGGGAGTTTTTTTCATTTCAACTCTGCACATTCAGTTTGGAGAGGGGAAGTCTATGGATTGGTCTTGTTGTTATTTTCTACTGTGCTGGGTGGCAAAATGATAATGTGAGGCAGACTGGCCTTACCAGGGTGCAGCTGGTGTCAGAGTTCTATAAAAACACTTCTCCCCAGCACTGAAAAGCATTCAAGACATTTCCCTTTTGTTTACAGCCCTTCCCATAAATGATATTAGTCTGAAGTAGAGCTTGTGAGGCAAAGAGCACTTCAGTGTAAACCTTCCAAGGGTGATAGCAGCAGCAGAGCTGCACACAGGCAGCCTTGTTAGGAATTGTTTGCCTCTTTGCTTTCCAATGCTTGAGCCACTTCCAGACTGTTCTCTAAAGAGCATTTGAGCCTGCACAAGGCAGAGATTTCTTTAACTCTGCTGTTCTTTCCCAGGTTATCATTGTCCCAGGTCAGCATAAGGCTAAGGAATTTCCATAGGAGATTTGGCCCATGGGCCCACCCATTTTGGATTCAGTTCTATTTACTGCAAATTTTCCCAATTTCTATCATCCCTTATGCTATGTTAAACACATTGCCTTAAAAACTTTTGTATAAATTAGGGTATTCCAGTTTTTGATATGATGATCTAAAAAGATTATTTTTCATGAGAGAAACAGCTGCAATGCATTACTTGCTTGTCACTCAAGAAAATACACATATTTAAATCAACAAGAGTAGAGTATTTTCATAGGAAGTGCTTGTATCATCTCCACATTAAAACAGCTGAGGGGTTTTAACTCTATGGCAGCTTCACTTTCAGCACATGTACATCTTGCATGTTCACTTAAAAAATATTATTCCAAGGTTCAATTCCTGTATTTGCACTCATGATTCAATTTTTTGGCCATTTTGTTAAAAAAAAAAGAATGAGATCAAGATGTACATTTCTATATCACTGAAGAGCTAATAATGTTGTTATAGCACAGCCCCACTGCCTATCAGCAGGATTTCAGTTCAGAGATGTTCAATGTCCAAATCAGTCAAACTGGATTTAATTCAGACATCTAACTCCCCCAGGCCTGGTTGGAAAATGTCAGCCTAAAATAGCTTGTGCTCGAGCAGAACAAACGAGAAAGGCACTTCTGATGTATGTATTCCTATGTCCAAATGTCACAGAGTGCTGGAACAGCGACCGAGCCCTTCCTGCAGACCCAAAGTGCCAGGCACAGCACTCAGAGAGCTCCCAGGAGCTGCAGGAGCTCCTTCCACCCACACAGCACCTCCCAAAAATGAGGGAAAGAGCTCCTTGCCTTCACCTGATTCCAGGGAAGGGTAAAACAGCTGCCCCTGAGGTACCAGTGACAGGCTGGCCCAAATGCCAAGGCTTTGCAAGGTGAGCTAATGCTCTAAACAGGACTCTGCATCTTGGGTGACTGATGAGTCAAGAACAGAATTTAATGCTCCTCAGTAACACAAACACAGAAAGCAGCAACCATCCCACATCTTGCTTTTGAACAGGACAAAGTTAAATGTTTCTCACCTTCATTTTCAGATAGAAGAATTGGATATCAGAGACAAATCCACAAATAATTTAATTTTGTTTGTGTTTCAGCAAATGAAGCATAGCATTTACAAACACCTCTTCCAGAGATCAGTTGTTAATTATCTGCTGCCCTTAAACTCTCCTGGAAGGAAGGGAAAAGCTGATCTGAAAGGTGCTGAAAGGTAAATAAAGCATTTAACATTCCAGAGAAAACAGAACAGAGCCACAATTTTGAGGGCACAGGGCCAGCACACAGTCGAAAGGAAAAATCCTGAAAGATGTTCTTTAATGGGTAATTGCTGAGCAAAATCCCAAAGAATTTATATGGGAAATGCCTTTGATACTTTCACTTAACAGAAGGAAATCAGTTACTCTGTGTTTTGTCATCCTGAGGTCATTTTAAAGCAGCATGACAAAAACATTCTAGTAGAAATAAAGAATTCAGCATTATCACCTTCATCTAATCAAATCATTAAATATTCAGAAGTTCTTAAATATTTTTTAACTTGCCCATCATGTTTATTTACAGATCTGTTATCAAAAGCTAAGCCTCTGGACTTTCTTTTTTTCTTTTGCAATGGGTAATTTATACCATTTATACTGAAGAACAGCAAATTGCTTTCTTTTTCACTCTTATGAAGAGCTACACTATGTTTCCCTCAAATTCCTAGCAAAGCTGCTTGTAAACAACATTTGAATTAACAATTCAGGTATAAATGTACAATTCAATTAAATTAAATTAAAATAAAATTCAAACAATCCAAAATAAAATTAGAAAACAGATTATTGAAATTAGATTTTTTTTACTATATGCTATAGTAAAAATGTATCTGAAAAAAGAGCATCTTCTTTGTCATTAAAGATTATTCCTAATGGATGCTTTTTTATATAATTCAAGAATTGAACTGGCTATCTCTATCCTTTTTTTTTTTTTTTGCTATAGTTCTTCCATAGAACACTGTGTTTCTACTCAGCTTACCATGAACAGCAAGAAAGAAAATACAAAGAAAAGGACAAACTTTGGCAATAATTTGTTCTTTTTCCTCATACTGAATTTAAGAGAGCCCTTGCACAGCAGATAAGTTTCACAGTTAGACATTTGCTTTGTCAGTCCCAGTTTGCTTCTCTTGTTCCTCACAGAGACTTCAGCTGTATTTTTACACAATCTGTATTTTGCAAATATTAGCACAGAAAATTTAAAGACAAAAACTCTGGTGAATACATTTGGATTATGTTTAAGGATAATAATGACAGTCCCAAACTGGAACTCAGAAGACAATGGCAAGCTCTTCCCTCTATTCAGCCAGTTTTGGATGAGGCAGTTTTCAAAAGCAAATTGGCAGAAACACAGGAAACTATTACCTATCCAAGTTAAATCACAGAAAGTAAACTTTTAGGGGTTTTTGTTGGGTATTTTTGTTTGTTCGGTTGTTTCCTTGGTTTTGTGGGGTTTTTTTTTATTGGTTCCTGTGTTAAAATGAAGAAAGTGAGTGCCAACTCTTGATGTTGTCCTGTACATCTCATTTAGGTACTCACATCCTGCCTTAACTTAGATCATTTAAGATGCAGGCAAGACCTGGATTCTGTAATAAGTAGGATTTATTTCCAGTTTCTTTTACTACAAAAACTGAAGCTAAAGAGCTGAAGTAAGAGTTGGCATTTTCCCCTCTCCTCTCTGACCACCACTTAAATGTTTTGGCCAGTGTTTCTCTCACAAAAAGCAACTGTGCTGCTGAAAGAAGGGAATGAGGCCGGCTCCATGCGGGGATCTCAGCCCAGAAGGACCCAAGACAGAGGGGCGCCGGGCAGCAGGGAGCGGCTGCGAGGGCACACAAATAGAGCACACATGAAACCCAAGCAGGTACAACCATGAGCTGCAGGGCTGGCACTGCTCTAGAGATGCTTTTCAGAGAGGCATTTTATACCCTGGCACATCTCACCCTGGCTGCCTCTGTGATGAGCCAGGGTCCTTCATCTCAGTAACAGGAACTTGGCTCATCCCCGTCAGCCACAGAAGCAGGGAAGCGCAAAAGCAGGCACTGAGGATAAATCCCATATTTGTAGCTGCTGCTGACTCTGCTGGAGGATCCAACGCTGGCATCTGCAGGCCGTAACTCATGGAAAAAGTTACGCTTTTCAACCCTGCCATCTGCTATTAACCTGTGTGCAGCTCATTTCCTATTCCCTCAGCGCTTGGGAAGGCTCTGCCGTGCTGGGAGCAGCTGCTCCTCTCCTACAGGGACACGGCTGGGAGTCAGGGCACGGTGGCCAGCAGCAGAGTGCCCAGGACTGGGACAGCAGGGAAGGTGTCCATCCCCTGGGATGCAGGACTCCCAGCCAGCTCTGTGGCTTGAACAGGAATTTTGCCGTTCCTTGTGTCACTCTGAGCTCATACTGACCCTCGTGACCGACCTGCACAAGCTGAAGGAGCTGCATTTGTCCCCTTCTGGTGTCCTTGGTGCAGGAGGGCTGCTGGCAGAGCACTGAGGGCACTCTCCTCAGGTGACAGCGCCCATCTGCCAGAGTCTCCTCCACTCCTGGGAATTTCCCTTCCCATTCAGCCTGCTCCACAGCTCTGTGATTCTGTAAATTTGCCTGGTGGCTCACAGCACCAGTAATGGGGGGTTCTTCCCTCCCCTGCCCTCCTGTTGGCAGCAAAGGCTTTATTTGTGATATCACAAATATTTGCTGTTTCAAGACAAAAGGAGAGGGGATATCTCTGCTTGCTTTCCAAAAATAATCTCTGCAATCTTATTCAAGCCCTAAAAGGGAGTTGCTGGGTTCCCTGCTGATGTGTTTGATCATCTCCTGTATGAAGTTAATGTCCCAATTATTTATTTTAATGACATGAGACCAGGGCCCAAGTATGAGCCATTCTTTACTAGTCACACCCTATTAGAACAACTGCTCAGAAACATGCTTTGCCTTTTTCCCCAAGCAGAAGGGTATTTGTGTCAGGATAGGAGGGATCGGTAAGTCATCAATATATTGATTGGGCTGCCAGCAACTGCTTTACATGTAACATTTTACTTAAATTCAGCAACGCAGTGGATTGATTGTAATAACAAGCACATCCTTCCTAAATTTCCAGAAAAAGAAGAAACTAATACAGTCACTACAGAACCTCATGGCTTTGTTTTGACAGAGAACTAGATCCACTCAGGAATGCTAGCACAGTTTTACTGCCTTTTTTCCCCTCTAGCATTAATGTACACTTCAAGTGAATTCCCATGCTTCAGATGAGGTGAATCTATTTTCAGCTACAGGAATGCAAAGTAGCAATCCCTTGTTAAAAATACTAAGGTAGCTTGATGGATTTTATGGAAATGCAGTCTTTATCTTCAAAACAGAAGCATCTAATAGCAGTCTAAAAGATGTAATGGCTCACTTCATTTTTAAAAATACAGAACAGTGTAATAATTTAATTTTTTTCCCCATTACATTGCTCAGCAGCTGATCTTTTCCTTCTGCAGGAACATTCTACTATCCTACACAATAATGTGCTGTTACAGGTCTAACTGGAAAAGATGTGTTAAACTGACCAATTTTTAGAGCAGGATTTTTCAATGAGAATTGCACAGTAACTCATCTGATGCTGAGCAGCAGCATCGAACAAAGAGACAGAACTTGCAAAGCCGAGCCCACGCCCCAAAAGTTGCCCAATTGAGGACTCAAAAAGCGAGGCTGGTCTCTCAGCATGGGCTGCTTTTGTGGCTGCTGTAACAGCCCATTCTGCTTTGTGCCAGCAGCTGCTGGGGTAGTTTCCAGCAGAGCCCTTTGGAAACCATTTCAATGGAAGCTTTTCCAGATGTAGGTGCGAGCACGTCAAACGCTCTGGCTCCTCAGTGTAAAAAGCAAACTGGGAGCTCACCCTGGGGCTGGAGCAGAGAGCAGGCAGTGCCCAGCTCCAAGAACCTGCTCTGAAACACTGCCCTGGGTGCCCAGGGCTCAGTTTGGGGAGTGGCACAAAAATGTGGCAAAGTCTTCCTACCCCTCTTTCTCAAGTTTTTCTTTCTCTCCCTTCCAATATATGAATTGTCTAATAATCTGCATAGAGTGATTTTATTAAGGCTTCAGAAAAATGGTTTAATACCCATAATACAGAAAAAGTACCTGCTAATACTGTGCATTAAATGTAATTACTCTCTCACACCAGGACAGCATAGACTGCCAGCTATCCAACCCCCCAAATTATTTACCATGGAATGAGATGAGATCTTATGGCACAAATAAATTCTGCCAAGATGCAGCTTACCTAGCATTAAAGCATCTTTATAATGTTGGCAATCCTTAGGTTACAGGAATTCCAAATTTTAACCCTTCCCCTCTTCAAAGAAACAGATGTTTAGCAAAGACTGATGTGAGGGCATTATTGTACAATTACAGGGCTGTGTTACTCAGAGTAACATCACTATTTCACTTGTATATACTAGTGGGAAATACTTATATTTGAATTTTCTCTATCACTTTACTCCAGTGAGAGCCTAAGAAATCTGTATCATAGAACTGCACATTGTATTACCTTCATTGCAACATCTCATTTGGCACCCACAACAAAAAAAAGGACTGACAGCAACTCAAGAAACCGCTGACATATTCAGAGTGAGGTTTTAATTAGATCCCTTCTTGGCTGAGCATCTTCTTGCATCCTGTTAGAATCCCTATTCCTTTGCAGTTCTCAGAGATATTTAGGCACAGGGAGTCACACAAATGCCTGATGGAAAAGACAGATGAGTCAAACTGTTGGAAAGTTCCCCGGGCAGCAGCTCAGATTGCTCACTCACTCCTCAGGTTTTTTCCTCCCTAAATGTCAGATGTGTCACCAATTCAGCAGCCACTGCCTGAAGAGATTTGATTATGTGCCACCATTGCCATCACCGACTTTCTTGGTTAATTCCTCTGCTTAAGTGATAACAGCAAATGGTGGCAGAGGTAGTCATGGAGCATCTCTGTGTTTTCACAGAATGAAGCAATGGCATTAAGTGAAAGTAAAGCCAAAATTAAGAGAAAATTCAACCAATCTAAAGCAGCAGTTTCCAATTATGCAGAGAAGTTGTCTTTTTAAAAATTTGTATTAAGTAGCTGGGTCTCTTACAGGCACACTGTACAAAAGTAAAGTGGCAAACAACCTTGGGCTGATAATAATCAACAGCCTGTACCTCCCTGCCTGTTTTGCAGGGCCACAAAAAGGCTGACAAAGCAGAGGTCAAGTAAGACAGATCAATACACTGAAACATCAACCCACCATGAGTCTCCCTCTGACTATTGACCCAAATCACATCATGACAAATATAAGGAAACGGAAAAGATACATTTCAGCATGTCAGAAGCATTTTGGTTACAGTGGATTGCTTTTCCTATCAGGTTTATAAAACATGAAGCAAATTCTAGGAATCTGCACTTTCCTAGTATTAGGGTTCAGCATCTCTTAACTTTCTCACCTTTAACGAGCAGGTTTGATTCCAGCAGTAAATTCCTGCCACACCAACCTCATGTTATGATTCGGAAATGGAAATCAAAACCAATACCAGTGGTTTGGGAAAACCCAATAGCTGGAGATAACATCTTTCAAAACCCAGAGTTCTTCCTAGCTGAAGAAAAAAGTTGTTCATTAGGCAGGTTGCTTGTTATTTTGTTGGTTGCAGAGATACATCAGGAAAAAGAGTTTCACCTTTTACACTACTTAAATTTGGAGTATGAACAAACATCTTTTATTTCCATTTAATTTTAAACTCTCCTTTTTAGGTATTAATATTGAGACACCCCCATATTTGCATCTTTGAAAAGCTATCACAACTGACAAGTGTGTCAAAACCAGGAAACTGAAATTTTGATGTATTGAAAACCAACCCGTTTTGAGTCCCATTCCTCACTGCTCAGAGAAATGCTTCAAGTTTCAGAGAAATCAGATCTTCATCACTGAGAGTTTTAACAGCAATACTGCTCCACCTAATAGAGCCTGAAAACATACTTGTTCTGACAGAGGCCATTTTTAGTGGAAACTATTTTGCTGATCACTTAACCACCTTCAAATTATGCTGTGATTTAGACAGTACTTTCAGATACTTTCTTCCCTGTTTTGCAAGATATGGAGAACTGTGTGCTTTTTTCTCAGTGTATTAAAAATGGAGGATCTCTTCAGAAAGTCTCACTCTTTCACATGAAAAATTCATTCTGACCGATTTTTTTAATTAAGAGAAAACTGGATTAAATGTATGATGTTTTCATTACAAATCAAGTGTGTGGTTAAAGAGAAAAATGAACTTTAGAGTACATTGTGGAGTACCATTTAAATATATATATGTGTATATATATATATACACGTTATTTTCCAAAAAAGATTTAAATGGGTGTAAAACAGGGGTTTTTGCTAGAAAAGGGTAAAAGTAGAGACGTACCTTGGTCAAGTGCCAGGTTCCAAAGACAATTATGATGCTGACAACTCAGGGAATTCCACCTTCTGTGTTGCTTTATACTCTGCCTCTCCCACTACCCGTGGCACTCCACAACCACTGCTGGTCCACATGTGCCGTGTGTGGTTGGAATAAGGAATATGCCATGTTCTGCCATCATTTCTATTATCAGCCTGAAAGGGGTGAATCTTTGCTGGAATGAAAAATTAGGTTCATTCTTTGAACCAGAATTATCCCAGCCTGACCACAAGGTATTCACAGACATTAAGTCCTTTTTCTTGGACAGTGCAGCCTTAAAAACATCAGACAGGAAGAAAGAGAAACATCTGCATTGATTTTCATTGTTTAATACTCAAGAGTGAAAAAGTGTAAAATCACAAAGCTTATACCACCACACAAAGAAAACGCAGTTTCATTGCAAATGACCAGAACACAAGCTGCCTGCAAAGTTTCACACAGCTGACATCAACAAACCCGGGTTCAACATTCTTACCGTCTTTTGAAACACCTGCTGTTCACAAACATCAGCCAGCACAGAGCTCTCGCTATCTCACACCTTTCTTTATGTTCTATGCTCTATTTGCTTCCTAGACCAGTGGTTTACACATTTGAAAAAAGTGCCCCACTTCTGATCTACATCAGCATAGAAATACATCGTTTTTACCCGCACCAAAATACTAATTATAATTGAAAAGCGTTTTGTTTAATCCAAACACAGCGGTAAAGTTTTTATTTCTATTTAATGAAAAGCGTAATATGAGTGAGCTTCAGAAGTGCATGCTGACTGAGGGGGTGTCACCAACCTGCTCAGCCACAGGATATAATTCTCATGCAGAAAGTGATCACCTTGGGTGAGTTAGTACACCAGGGAGTAGGTTATGTTTGCTCTCATTAGTAACTCATGTACCTACAGCCCCAGTTCTGCACGTGCAGCCACGGGGCCTGCTGGATATGACTGTCCACCTAAATACATTTTGTTGTCTGAAAGTAGAATTATCCAAAAGTTATCATCATGTCTAAAAGTCTCAGGTTAATAAGAACTAAGTGGAAAATGGGTTGCTTATATTAAAACCTTTTTTAAAACATAAACCTTTATATGTGAGGCAACTTCATTTTCACAGCCTTTCTTCACGCACAGGAATTGTGCCTGAAATGTTAAATCTTTTTCACATCATGCTAATGCACATTTCCAGTTCTCTACAATAAGCCAGCTTCCCAATAATTGATTAAAATCCTGCTCTTAAATAAAGTACACTGAACAGACTTTTCCTCCAGACTATCAAAACAGAAATGTATCTTGGCATAACCTACTGCATTTGACAGTGATGTGCAAAGGAATTTCTGAAGAGCTGTTGTTGCCTCAGTGGAAATAATACTGATTTTTAATTTTTTTTTAATCCTTCAGTGCTAAGGGCACCTACATTTTATGAGTCACTTGCTCCTCACAGGTTTATTCCCTCACCAGACATTATAATCCTCTCAGCAGGTGAAGATAAACAGAACAGTTTTGGCATCACTGTTCCTGAGGAGCACCTCTGTCAAAGATCCCACAATGTATAAATAAATGGGCTTGACATTTTAAGTAGCTTTTTGTTGGTTGCTAAATATATCTTCCGCAGATATTCTTTTATCTGTTTTACAGAGAATGGTAAGTCTTGAATACATTTCAAGAAAGCTTACACTCATTATTTTTACCTCTGTTGCTTACTACAGACCTGACTTCTTCCTTCATGCAGTTATTTCATACTTGAAGTACAGAATCTGATTACTGGCAGTACGGCATCTAGCTGGAAAATTCTGGCTTATACATGATTATTAAACACAGAGATGTTGCCACCTTTAAAATCATACAGTCAACTAAGGATACAAAAGTATAGGATGAGATTAGAAGTATTACAATAATTAACATCCTATTTATAAATGGAAGCACAAGATCTTCTTTGAGCATATTGGAATAATTTTGAAAAAAATATTATCTGTTACACAGTGAACAGTATAAATAAGCTTAGATTACATGCCTTCAGTGCTTCTACACAGCCCAGTTTCCTGTTTATTTTCCAGCTGCTGGTGGAACTTTCAATTTCAACAAATGATTCCAGACAAAATGAGGAACACATTCAGAAAGTTCTGCAGTGCAGACAAACCTCAGGAGTTAATCGTTGGAACATTAATAGCTTTGTGCAGTTTCAAACTTAGTAACTAAGGCACACATGGATTAAACTGTCCCTATATCTGAAAGAGCAGGATGTGTCAGTCAGCACGGAGCTTCTCAGCTTTGCATTTACGTTCACAGCATAAAGCAGCAGTCAGCTTTGAGAAATCTGCTTCTGTTAATAGTAAGGAATCTGAAAAGTGACTAGTCATGCCAGACTGACATAGTCTAATTGGATTCTAATATGGATCAGCACACACAAAACTAGGCTTACATAACCACAGGAAAAAAAAAAAAAGTGGGAGTCAGCACCCGCGGGGCCGGCGCTGCTCAGCCACCCCGAGCCAGGTGTGTGTCTGCTCTGCAGAGGTGGGACACAGGGAGTGAGTGTGTGCTCGTGTTTGTGAGCGTGTGTGTGCAGAAATAGCAGCTTCTCACCTCTGTTTGTTTCTTCCATACGTGTCCAGTGTGGTATTCCTTACCCCAGTGACAATATTTTGGCTGCTATTTTTGCTCCTGCCAGCACTGCCCAGGTCAGGCCAGCCAGTGGTGCTGTGCTGGCTTCCAAGCTGAACTTACAAAGTCACTGAATTATAAAGTGAAATTATGTCCTTCATTTCAACCAAGGTGCAATCCAAGTGAAATTAGCTTATTCACAAACGATTTAAGTAGAAGGCAACTTTGGCCTGAGGCACGTGTTACATTCAGAGAAAAAAAAAAAAGGAAGAAAAACATAAATTCAAACCCCAGGTTGGGTTTGCAGGGGGAGTGATTGAAAAGGACATCTTGTTTGTAAACAAAGGATTATCTGGGAATGAGCTGACACACAATGATCATAAGTGTCACCAATGTCATTTGTAAAAGTTTCCTTCTAAGAGGACACATATCAGCTAATTTCACTGTGTTAGGAAATTAGGCACTATGTAATCATGTTTGACACTTCACACTTACCTTTAGCAATACCTAGTATCAGGTAATCCATAAACTGCAAAATAACTTGAGGTTACTAATGTTCACAGCCACTGAATCTGTAAGGAGTTCTCCTTACCTCAGTGGGAACACTATCCAGTCTAGGTTTTAAATTTGTTTTCTTTTTAGAGATATTAAATATACTACTGTCTAAGCATAAAAATCACTATTTCTCACCTGGAATACTGTGAGAAATTCTTACCTCAGTGTTACCTCTTTCTTTTTTTGCACTGCAT
Organism: Oxylabes madagascariensis; assembly: GCA_013400675.1. Classification (NCBI taxonomy): domain Eukaryota; kingdom Metazoa; phylum Chordata; class Aves; order Passeriformes; family Timaliidae; genus Oxylabes; species Oxylabes madagascariensis. Next base: position 65,720 of record VYZR01125355.1, read on the forward strand.
TCAAGCTATACAAGTAATGTCACTTTTGTCAATTCTTGCTATGCTTAGTTTGATCCTACAGGATCATATTTAATTTTTTAGCTGTAATAACTCTTATAATGGATTCATTAGGTATTGCATATAAGTACACAGAAATGGAACTGAAAATCAGCTACTACCACTCATTAGTCTCATATTCTGTTAAATCTGTGGTTAGTAGCTTGAGATTTAAATAGAATTGCATAGTAATATTGTAGTAACCAAGTACAATACAGTATTAAGAAAAAAAATAATTTGAAAAGTCCTATTCAAGCACACATTTAATAGTTGATGTGCTATAAAACAAACAAAAAAATAGAATCCTTTGAATTCCCCAGTCGCAAATTCCTGTTTCTATGGGTGAAAAAATCTGAAAATATTAGACACGGAACTCTGAGGAAAAATTATTAATAGCACGATCTTTCCCAAAAATAAAATTTCCAATAAAATAAAATGTGCTGAATAGAGGCTTAAATTCAATACTTCTCAGTCCACCATTAATAATCTAAATAGTTGGGAGTGTTTCCCCATCCCTTTTTTTCTCTTTAAAAAAAAAGGATAATAAAAAATACGTATAAACAAATTGCTACGTAGGCTTCATCACAGAGTCCTTTCAGAACCACTGTCCATCGTTATCATTATCCTCATCATCTTCCTCCTCATGGTCCAGGTAGACAAAAGCGACTTTCTTCCCTTCAGAAGTATCTGACCTTTGGTCGACCGTTCTTTGCAACTGCACAGTTTGATCAAAAAATGACTGTTCCACCACCTTTTCACCCTGATCTTGGGAAAAACTGGAGAAAACGTAGCCACTTCTTGTGCTTTCATTTCCTGCCAGCTGGCTGCTTTCAACGATGACCTGTGGCTGACCAGCAGAAGGGTCTTGCTTGTTGGACACCAGCATTGCCACTTGCTGTTCTCCACTCTTCACTGCAGATATTCCGCCCAGACTGGAGACATCCATTTGGAAAGTGTAAGCTGTTTCCCTGGAGCCTACTTTAATATGCTTCACGGAGCTGCTGCTCTCAGATGACTCCGCTATCTGTGAAAGATCTTGCACCACTCCAGCAATGGGTCCTGAGAAGATTATTTCCTCAGTGTGAGTTCCTGCAGGAGTTACTTTAACGTGCCTGAAAGCTCTTGAGCCTCCTGAAAGGGTCTGGTCTTCCCGTTCGGTGATTTCTGTGTGCTCGGAGACAGGCCCCTGGTAGATGATCTCTTCAGCTTTCATAAAGCCCTGGGGACCCGGCTGGACTTGTCTGACTGAACTCTCTGCCTGTGAGAAGTCCCTCGTGCTGCTGACCTCCACCTTACCAGAGATGGGTCCTTCAAAGATAACGTGCTCAGTGTGAACCTCTTTTGGGCCCAGCCTGAAGTGCCTCATTGATCTGCTGACATCCACAGCCCCTTCAGCCTGGGAAAAGCCATCTGAGCTATTGAGGGTCAGCGAGTCCGAACCCGACCCTTCAAAGGAGACTTCTTCAGTCACCTCCCTTGATCCTACTGTGACACGTCTCGTGGCCCTGCTGAAGTCTGTTGAAATCTTCTGAGATAGATTTCCAGAATCCATCTCTTCCACAATTCTAGTAATAGGGCCTGTAGAAATTACCTGTTCTGTGGTCTGGATTTCCTTGGGGCCCAGTTTAAAGTGCCTCACAGATTGGCTGAATTCTGACGGTCCCTCTCTCTGAACAAGATCTTCTGCAGCACTGAGCTCCAGCGTTTCAGAACCAGGCCCTGCATACAGGACCTGCTCAAAACTCTGGGCTTCTGCTGGGCCAACCCTGACACGCCTTTGGGCCTTGGTCTCATCAGCTGATTGTGATGAGTGAGAGGCCTCTCCATAATCGGCAGTTTCCAAAACCGAACCGTCATAAACGACCCTTTCAGTGGTGTGATAGCCAGTGCCACCGCTCCGCCTCGTCGTGGATGAGCTGTAGATCTCTTGGTCAGCAAAAGGAGTGTACTTGTCACTGTGGGAAGAAGCATCTATATTGCTCCCACCCGAGCTCTCTTTCTTCAGGGAGTGTATTGTTGCCTTCTCCTTCTCGCTTGTGATTACTTCACCAAGCTGATCTACATCAAATTCATCAGTGTTGAGGGTCTGGGACAGATTGACTTCAGCGACAATTGTCACTGAGCCCCCCTCCTCCTTCTGATCAACTTTTTTGATATCAAATGCCAAGTTACTAGCGTCCACTTTGTTGTCTTTTGTTAATGCAGAGAGCTCCTCCTTCACACTTTCTGGAAGACTGCCCTCCAACTGCTCCAAAGCTTCCTTCAATTGATGTTTAGGGTCCTTTGTTTCCTTGGATAAAAGCCCTTTTATCGAAGTCTGAAATTCATGGGGAATTTTAATTTCTTTTTCAATAACAATGGATTCAACATGGGATCTTTCGCCTTCAGGAAATTCTTTTAAAATATGGGCACTTGCTTCCTCCCCCACCACTTTATAGGTTTCCTCTGGAGAGCTCACACCTTCCTCTCTCTTACTTTGTGTGCCTTGCAAAAATTCATCTTGCCAGGAATATTTAATAGTCGATTCTTCTTCAATATGAATTTGCCCATATACCGAGTCATCATCTTTTTCACTGATAACAGGATGATCATCAGGAACAGACACAAAATATTTCTGTTCAATAGGTGAGTCATCTTCCTCGGTCACCTCTTCCACGCGAGTGAAGCTCTCATGGCGCGGTTTCTTCTTTTTGACATCTTCATACGTGAAGGTGATGTTTTGTTCCTCCTCACCATAACGCCTCTCCCTCTCAGGGAAGGAATCCTCCACTTCTTCTACTTGGAAAGGTGTTGAAAAATCAGTCCTTTCATCGGCGGTGTAATCCACTGGCTCCTCTACAATCTCCACATTCACAGACACGTTCTTTCCACTCTCGCTTCCTTTCAGGCCGTGATGGACAATATCCTCTATCTCCTCTTTGGAAGGAGTTCCCTCAACGCCCTCTCGAATCACTTTTCTAACATCCTGGTTTGATAGATGTCCTAAGTCACCTTCATCAGAAATATCTATGTCCTCTTGGACTTGAGACTGCACTGTGAACTCAGTCTTTATTTTCCCTTCATCTTCTTGTTCTTTCTTATCAAAATAGGTCACTTTGGTGTCTGTTGACATCTGTGAACTTGAAGACTGCGTGAAACTTTTAAGAATGTCAGCAACAATATTCTCTGCTATGTTTTCAGTTGGCAGGGTTCCCATTTTATGGGTTCCATCCCTAATTTGCTCTTGACCTTCCAGACTGGACTCCGCCTCTGAAATCCTCACTTGGTGAGTTTCAGCGGACTGAGTTACGTGGTCATCTGTTTCTCCTCCTATGGAAGTTTTAACACCTCGTACCCTTATTTCTTTATTTCTCTGAGGTTCTTTGTCAGGAGCAAGCCTTTCAATACTGATTGGTACCTCAATGACGTCTTTGCTTCTTGATTTCGAGGTGAGAGTTGCATCTTTTTTGGTTGATTCACTTCTCAAAGTTCTTGCAGCAGCAATATCACTCCCTGTTACCTTCTGGCTAACTCCTTCACGGATGTATTTTTTCTGCTCAGTCTTCCTCTCAAAATCAACGCTTTCTTCTACAAAAGATTTCTCATCTGTTTTCTTTTTCTCGTCCTTTGTTTGTTTCTCCAGCTTATCTTTTTCTTTCAGGAGAGATGTCTTCTCAGCAGTTGGTTTGCTGCCTCCTCTTTCGTCTTTTAGTATGGTCCGAGTTTCAATTATAGTTTCTTCATATTTAGATGGTTTTGCATTGGTAATCAGCTCGTAAGCTGGAAATCTAGTGAAGCCTGGTTTAGTTCTTGTATTTTCAGCATCAGGCTTGTGGTCCTTGTCTGATCTTTCAGCACGTGCTGATTCTTTTGAAAAAGATACTGTGGATGAAGTTGTAACTTCTGTTTTCTTTCTTTCTGGAATCCTCTTTTGCTGCGTTTCAGTGCTTCTCCAGCTACTGTAGTCTGGAGTAAATGTTCTTAGTTCTTTGTGGTCTGTCACAATCCTTTCATCCTTTGTGACAGTTGTTGAAGGGCGATACGTTGAACCAAGTAG
>VYZR01125358.1:3712-20413 GCA_013400675.1 Oxylabes madagascariensis
CAGAGTTCCTTTGGGAGAATCCAGACTCCAAATTACCAATATAAGTATTGAAAAGAATTGAAACAAAAGATAGACTGTATCACAATGCCTATGTAAACTGCACAGTAGAGGCAGAATACAGAGCACCACCCTGGTATAAATCTCTATAAAATTCGCTTTTGGTTCAGTCTTGTAAGGAGGCAGGTCAAGATGCAAAGTTCACCAACGTACTTCAAACCCTCTTCCACACTCAGAGGGTTTTAGACTTGGAGTTTAAGCTTATCTCTCATTTACAGCATGCAAATGATTTGAAATAATGAAGGATTTGTTGATTTTAAGAGATCTGCAATCCAGCCACACCAGTTTACCCCTATTAGCAGATCATGAGCATAACCAGCAAACTAATCTGGAAGCATCTAACTTGCAGCATGAGAAACATCAGCCTACTACCTCTCCTCCTCCAGGGATGGAAAAAACATCAGGAGTGGACAATGACTTCTTCAAGAGTTTCTCATAGTATGTTTCAGCTTCTGCTTGCAGAACCTCTGGATCTCCTGCTATTGTATCAACCAAGTAAAGTCGACCTGTGATTAAAATAAAACACAAGATACATTTACTTTTTATATTAAATAAGAAACCTAAGTCTCAAAACCTCAGTTTCCCCCAGCAGCTGCTTGGTGTGGCTGGGTCCTTAATGATCTCATTAGAGCCTTTTGTATAATCCTAGTCTAAAATAGTAAGACTGGTAAAAACCTGTATGTTATTTATCTATATGTTATTTACCTCTTGACATGCAATTTTACAAAGCAGAACCATGACAGCATCAAATCACACTTGTCTCCTTTGAATTCAACAAGCACAGTCTCAAATTTCTCTAGGTGTAAGTAAGTTGCTTTAAAGCTGGAAGAGCAAAAAAAATTCTTCAAAACATGGCCCAAGTTTAGCACTGTCCAAAAATAAAACAGGGAAAGAATTCCAAAGCTTCCATTCTTTCTTGGAAGACTGCCCCTTTTCGGGTCAGTCTATGATCCATTGTTTTTTATTAACCTTCTCCTTCTCTTTTTTGATTAACATCAGTTGGGCACTTTCACAACAATGAAATAATGCAAAAAACTTACCTACATAAGACTTTCCAAAATAGTAACATCATCTTTTATGCAACATAACTTTGAATCCATGTGACTCAATGCTGGAGGGTATTTGTTAATTGCATGCAAACAAAAATTACATATATCTGATGCCTGTTACCTAAATGCAAAGTCCAACCTGGTGTTCCTGAAGAAGCAATAACCTCTTTCTGATGCAACAAACCAGACAGGCTGGTGGCTTATCACCAGCCCAAGAAAAAGAACGTGACAGGAGAGGTGTTAGCAACCCAAGTGGTGTCCGGCCACTCTTCTATCACAGGAATGAAATAGCTCCAGTTTAAGGGGCTTTCTAGCAATAAGCTACACCTGCAACTCTTGTAAGCCCCAAAGTGAGGACCAAATCTTCTACCACAGAGCTCTATTTGTTATCTTAGTTCCAAATCCTCCCTTTTTAGGGATGGTTTGGTCTCACATGGCAGCTTCCTTGGGAAGTCAAATGTTAAATAACTGCACTGACAGCAAAGTAAACAGCTGAGACAAGGAAGAGGCTTCAAAGGACCAGTGCAAGACCTGTCTATGCTAAGATTAACAAACTGTGAATCATATAGGTACCATATTGAAAACTATTCCTTTCCACATAAAGTAGGAGCATGGGATTTGTAGTACCAGGTCAGACTATTCACCAGAGATGGTCCCACCACTCTCCCTCCAGCTGTGATCAGTATCTGATTCCTCAGCAAAAGGACAAGAAAATTAAAATGCTTAAAATACTTTAAACACTATTTTCCTGCCCTTTGCAGGCAACCAGCTTCCATCCTGAGGCTTGGCAGCAAAGCTGTGTACTCAGAATTCTGCAGAGAAGCTATTCTGAAAATGGGTTTCATAGCATGTTTGTATGTGACAAAATGGGGGAGAAAAGAGCATTGCAACACTGGCAAGTCAAGTCACATTATGAAATCTCAGGCAGAACTGAAACACCATTTAGCAAAGAACTTACGTCAGGAGAGAAATTAAAGATTATTATTCAAAACTTCAGTAATTCACAAAAGCAAATTTGCCAGTAAATTAATCCTTTACAAAAGAGCAGCATGTAAGACTTGAGTTTAGCACAAAGAAAAATATTTGCCATGCTAATAAATACTGTTCATGAGGTGCTGCTTACAAGGCTCCCTCCTGCCACGGTGCAGCCAATGCAGCTTAACAGCACAGTCATGTTCTCTCCTCACTGAACAAAGCAATTAACTTTCTGCTACAGAATATGCTTGTACTCTAAGGTAACAAGGACCACTTGAAGGACGAAATAAGGTCACAGATTAAATAATGAGGCATTAGAGGAAACTTCTGATCAACTTTCCATCAATACAGCTTTGCACAGAAGTAATCTTTTCCTTTAAAAAATGTTTCTAGATTTCCAGTGAACTGGTCTTTCCTGTGCAATACACTGAAAAGGCCCAAGTGACTTAGGAGCGCATATTCCAATAAAAGTGGAATCAAAAAATTTCTTGTGAGGAAAAGAAATGTTGAGGGGGGAGAGAGAGTGAGGTTCCTTTAGGAACAACATGGAACAGAAGTGTCACTTTAGGTACTCTGAAATGGCCTCAAGAAGTCAGTGGTGCTAAAGCTGGCTTTTGTGAACATCCCTCAAAACGTGCACACACATCCACATACCACTCATACTGCTCAGCTGCCATAAGCAGGGCAAAAACCACTTGTCTGAATTTCTTTTTATGTTAACTAATCTGTTTCCCATTTTTTCCAACTATAAAGTGACAAAATAACATTTGTCCTGCTGTATGTCCCTTTTACACTTCTTTTGTATACAGGCACAAGAAAAAACCCTCAAAGTCTATCCATAACTATTGTTACTAGGCATTCAACTAAAGCCATAATTACTGCTGGCTAGCAGGATGTTATAAAGGTTGCTAAATCAAATGCAAACCAATCTAACTTTGCTTTAGAATAAAAGCAGTGCTGTTCTCCCAGGAGTACTTCAGTCCGAGGCCCAACCAGCATCTTGGGATATCAAAATTACGACGTTCCAAGGACAGCCTTTTGACCTAAATGGAATGACAGGATTTTATTTGAATTTGATCTTACCTAGCAGCAACAAAAGAGCACGTGGTGGCAGCCACTCCGCCAGGACCCTGCCAGCAGCTCGTGTGAGGGGCTCTGTGCACAAAGGGTTACCCGAGCCACAAAAGGGGCCTCCTGCTGCAGCCACAGAGGAGGGACCATAAACCAGGAGAGTAAATTTAGAACGGGAGGCCTCCTGCACCAGAGGGATCCCTGACATTGGGGCTGACATCTTAAACAGCCAAAGCTGCTGAACAAGGTCAAGGTGGATGGTGAAGCAGAAGTGACAGGGAGGGAGTGACAGACAGGTACCAGCCTTTGTCTTCCAGGGCAAAGGACATGGAAGCTTTGCAATTCCACAGGGAAAAATCATCTAGAGACAAATAAATGAGAAACCCAATGAGCACATTTCCATTTCAGGCATGCAGAATAGATTTTAAAGCAAAAACTAGCAGCGCATCTGCTTCTCTCTTTTGTTTCCATGGAGCAGTCTGGGCCACATTCTCAAGCGAGGATGTGCAAGTACATCTCCTCTCACTCTGGTGATCTGTCATCAATTTGCACTAAGAATCTGATTTTTAAAGTGAAAAGCTACAGCTAAAACCAGCTATAAATACCAGCAGGCACTGCCCATACAACTCAGTCATCTTGAGGAGATTCTACCCTTCAAAACCTCAGCCTAAAACATTGTGCAACTCTGCCAAAAGGAATAAACCAAGGCCCCGATAAACCAATTCAGTCTAGACCCCTAAACTCAGCTTTTTCTACTCCTACTGCTATTCCACCCCTCTTCTCCTCCAGAAGAGAGAACTGAATTTCATGGGTGTTTCATCAAGTGGACAAATATCCCCCTTGAAAGGTAAAAGTCAGACAAATTTCACTTAGGACCCAAAAAGATCAAGATGTGGGAATCCAGATATATCTCATCAGCACACACATGTTCTGCTTGAGGTACATAAAGGCAATCACAACAAGGGAGACAATATTCTACCCTAAACTAGAATTAATTTTTATGAATTAGAGACAGACTCCCTCATTACAGATTCAGCAAGACTTCATTCTATCAGTTAAAGTAAGCAGGAAATATTTTTCCATGGGCAAAAGAATTTATTCTCTATACAAGAGAAAACACATGGTGCATACAGTCATATGTGACATTCCAAAAGTGAAATGATAGACTGTTGTAATGTCCAAAGGTAAAGGACATACTTCCATCTAATCAGATATTCTGAAGCTTCTTTGCAAAGTTATTTTTGACCATGAAGTCAATACACAATTTATTAAAGAGGTATTTCCTAGAACCACAGAATGGTTTGGGTGGAAAGTGACTGTAAAGATCACCTCATTCCAATCCCCTGCCATGGGCAGGGACACCTTCCACTAGAGCAGGTTGCTCCAAGCCCCGTCCAACCCAGCCTTGGACACTTCCAGGGATGGGGAACATTTGCTTTCATTGTTAAGAATCTTCTATTCCTGCATTCACTAGTAGCTTACTAATACTGTTCCCTTAAGCAAGCAACGTTGGTGATGCAGATTTTTTTCCAGACTAGGCACACCACTGGCTTGATTAAGATGCACTGAGATATTGCTGGTCCTTCCAGGAAAGTCAGACTTGTTGGAATGCCCATTTCAAAGGAAGGGCATTTAGGATGCAGCCAGATTGTAAAGCAAAATACATCAACCACACCGTAGATGAAGCATGAAAAGTGTTATGTCTGAAGTGAATTAATCATTTATCCTACAACTACTTTTTCATGTTCTACAAACACAGAGAAGGATAGTACATGCATCCATTAAGAACTGTATGTTTACAGAAGAGCCATCAGTCACCACAGGACTTGTATCTGGATTTTGTACATTTGCGCAAATTTGTGCATAATTTTACATGTAAAAATATGAAAAATACCTCAGTCACATTTCTAGCGGTGTAGGAACAGGAGGGATAAAAAGAATTTAGCATTTCTAATGTTCAAGTTCCATTATTTTTTAATTCAGTTTTGCCACTAATGCTTGCAATAGCAGCACTGGCTTTGTTTATTGGCTTTATTTTCATGCCAATATATTTCACAATAACAACCAAAAAAACCCAACAACAAAAAAAACACACCCAAAAAAAACCAACTTCAGCAGGTTTTAAGTGTTTCTGATGATATTCAGAGATATTCTGATGAGGGGTTTTGTTCAAGAAGTATTTTCCTTTTTTTGTTTTTAAACCAAAACCCACTTTGCAATATGAGACAAACATGCACCGAAACAAAATGACAGTATATCATGTCAATATTTAGGAGGGAGTGCTGTTGTAATTAAACCATGCAACTGAGACCACAGGTCCTAAGATTTATTATTCTAAGATTTATTCAAGTGTGTTTTTGTGGCCCCTAACAAATCACTGCATCTTCTGACTGGTTCCTTATCAGTTAAGTGTAAGTCTTATCTACCACTTCAAAAGGGTGTGATGCTTTTCTTATCAGTGCCTCTGAAGCCACTATGTAATAAGACCAAGAAGTCACATAACATAAATTGTTCTCAGTTCTCCATGGGCTGTCACTGCCATGCTACAGAAGCACACCCAGGACAGTATCTAGGACTGAATAACTACTTTTTTTGCCCTTCTGAACCATACACACATGACTGAAGTGCTGTCCCTCACCCTCTCACAGGAGCAGGAGCTCTGTGATAAACAGCAGGGCTTCACATCAACGCTTCTCCTTCCCTTCCCATGAGCCCGAACAACTCCAGGCATGTGGTTTTGTTAGACAACCGTATTTGTTTAACCTTTCAAAGGAAGGAAGAGGTCTCTGGCACGCTCCTGGGAGTACACGCAGAACCTGACTCTCACATCCTGAATTTAACCGAGCAAATAAATGTAAAAAACCCAGATTCTGGTGTAAGTGGAACTGCAGTATCACAGCAGCGTGTGGCAGCAGCGGGAGAACGCTGTGGTGCGGTATCTGTCCAGCACAGCAAGGCAGCTCTGCACCACGTGCTGCACAACATCCATGAAAACAACGTCCTTCCCACTGCTCTGCTTTCCTCCATTTTTTATAGAACAAGAACTCTTGGAATATTCATGATGTGGGTTTCAGGTTTGCATGTTTCAATCCCAAAATTCCATTCATGTATCACTTACTATTCTATCACAACTCAAATGGCCAGAAGGGCTTCAGGAAACAAACTAAATAAACGTTTCTGTCTGTAAATAATCTTCAACTGTGGAATCCATAACTGAAGGCAGAGGGGAAAAAAATAATCCTAATCCCACTCCCAATCAAGAAACCTGTTTGATTAAATGGATGAGTTTAGCTATATATGTCATTACTACTAATCTTGCCACTCAAATGGAAGGCAAACCTAGGCATGCCAAACACAGGCTGCTATCCCACTGGCCATGCCATTCCCACAAACACATTTTTACTCCTGATTTCAGAAAAGAGAAGAAAAAAGCTTTAGGCGTACACGTATATTTAGCTGGATGTAGATGAGAAAAAGGAAAACACCTTCAATTTTCACACACTTCCATGAGCTCTGAAGGCGTTCTGAACCTTCTATTACCAGATCTGTAAAACACGTTTTTAATTTCCCAAAACTTAAGGCAATCCAAAATTTTTGAAATGGGAAAAAAATAGACAACGAAATTAAATAATTGATTTAATTTTTTAGCTTTTTTTATAAAAATACTTAGCTGAAACTACATTAATTAAAATGTTTTGAAGGCTAAAAAAGCAAGTGCATATTGAGGGGAATCACGTAATGGTGAGTGCATACTGGAGGGATACTTCCTCCACTCTAACCTGCACTACTCCCATAATCAAAGTTCCAGCAAATAGGTTCCAGCTATATCTATTTTCCCTCAGATGGATCTTTAGCAGTGTTACACTTACAAATATAAAGCCACACCCAATTCATAGTACACATAAACTAAAATACATCTGTGTAAACAGGCTACCCCTGTCCTATTACACACATAATGCACATCTGTATTGGCATGTTTAGCACAAAATTTTAACCCAATGTAATTGAAGAAAGCTGAGGTATTACAGCCCAGAAACAGACTTTACAAATAAAAACTGCAGCATGCTGTTAAACCATGGAAGTGCTACCAGCTGTAGCTATGACATATCAGAATTCATACTTCTGCACATTTAACTTTGTTTTTCACAGAGCTTAGATGTAAAAAAGGAAGAGGCAGCTTACAGAATAATTCAGGGGAAAATGCAGTGCTGGAGAAAAGGGCAATTCAGGATTGTCATTAATTAAGGCTTTAAGGTTCATGTTCACATCAGGTTTTCCAAGGAAATTCTATCAACTGAGTGAGATTGCTGCTAATACCTCTGAGCTTGTGAACATCAGCATCAAGTTCTTAATAAATACCGATTTTCATACAATCAAGAAATGGGCAGAAGTGTTCCTTGGAAAGTCTAACTTTGACTACTGAAGGCTGAGGTGTGGATTTTGGAACCATAAAATGGTTCAGGTGGGAAGGGACCTTAAAAATCATCAATTCCCTGCCATGGGTAGGGACACCTTCCACTAGTGCAGGTTGCTCCAAGCCCCATCCAACCTGGCCTTGGACACTTCCAGGGATGGGGCAGCCACAGCTGCTCTGGCATCAAACTCATCTTTTCTTGCATACGGAGGCAAAAAAAAAATCTAAATTTGTCAACTTAATTATTTGTCTATCCCTTAAGAAAAATGAAATCCACAGGTTTTCCAGAACAACTGGAAAGAGGCGGATTTGAAAGGAAAATGGCAGGAAAGATTCTGTGAACAGCAGATCTTTTATGAAGCACAAGTGCAAGTGCAGATAGTGGCAATTCAATCCTTTACAAAGACAAAAGGTAGAAAGGAGGATGCATTGGGTCCAAAGTCATCCTGTAACATGAGGGAAAGGAGGAAAGCAATGATTCCCATTGTGATAAACAAGGAATAGTGAAATGGCAGGAAATGACAACTGAGTTTGACAAATGGTCTAGCATGGAGATGAATTCATCCCATGGGGAGAAGCCAGACAGACTGACAGGACGTTTTCAGAAAATGGCTGTGTTTGAATAATTAAAAGTTATTACTGAAACACACGCAGTTACAACCTGGCACCAGGGCTAGGATTTAAGTACCACATCAAATACATTTCCCCATTACTACCATCATCCAAAGGAAGTGTGAGAAACCTAAAGCCACACCACACACAACCCTTACCATCACCTCATATGAACTACAGCAGAATGTGGCACACCAGGAGTACCTGAAAGCCCTGTTTTGCTATCAGAAAGGACAATATTCCCCAAACAAACAAAGTAGCTACAAAAATATGAGACAGCTGTCTGGATTTTCAGAGATACCAGCTTCAAATACCACATAATTTGAGTTGCAAATGCTTTACATCTGACGGGCCGACTGCTCCCACCAGCAGAGAGCATAAGTCTGCCTAAGAAAGCCCAGCAGCTTTTCTCCAAATTACTTGCAAGGACCAATTTGCACAGCTAGAATAGTCTCAAAATAAAGCAATTAATTTGAGGGGGGGAAAAGGGAGGGGCGGGGGGAAGAAAAGAAACAAAAACCAACATCTCTTCTCCCAGTAATTTCCACTTTGCCAAATTTATTACAGAGCTGCAAATTAATACGTCACCTGCACCAGCTATCACAAGGCTGTCTCAGAACTTGCTTTAATACACAGCTGCCGGTAGTGGAGGAAATATGTAAACATCTCTCTTGGTTCTCTGTGCCATTGTGTCAGCTATTCTACACGTCCTTGAAGGTGCTCCAAAATCAGCATGGCTCTGCTTTTCCCTTTTTCTCCTTTTGGGAGCAGGAAAAAGCAGAGAAGGAAAGACAGGCTGGCAACAGAGGGCTAACTCTGTGCTTGCTGTGCTCTTGATAGTGAGGCTCAGTGTGTTCAAATTCAGTTTACACAGGCTCTTCTGTAAGGACAAAAGAAACCACTGCTGGTGGTTAAAAATGCAAAAGGTTTTGATTGCAATTGCTTGACAATCAGCCAAAGATATGACTAGGGGGAAAAACACAGCAAGGCAGCTATGACCAGAATGGAAGAAACAAGGAAAAACACATGGCTCGACTTCAGAGCAGAAAATTGACTTGGGCTTTGCATAAACGACAGCATACCTCCAAGCCTGCCTTATCCACAGTCTGCCTGGAATGGGAACATGCAGGCTAAAAGCAGAGCCTATTAAAAGGCATAATGTTTCTAAACGGCATCTGTTACGTACTAATAAGCATTACTTAAAGGACACAGGCCTTAAAATTGCTACCAAACGTGCACTTATCTGAAACTGCTGCAAGGCAATCATTACCACGATGTCACATGACACCATGGGAACCTGAATAATAGAAAATGTTTTTATTTTGTTTGGCTTGAAATCACTACGCAGGAAAAATACGGAGGCACCTTCTGAGATTTTGAAGCTGTGCAACTTCACAGGAATGAAACACCAGCAAGAATTACATCAGCGGAGCCATTTGCCATCTGTTGTCAGTAATACCATAAAGCCCAGCCACCAGACAGCAGCTTCAAAGGTTACAAACACAACGTTTTGAAGCATCCACGGACCTCTGCGTAAGTGAGCAGGACACGGCTTCCTCCAGATATGTGCGACCTGAGGGTTTGCCAGTCATTCCGCAAAGATAACATGCCAGAGCTGGGAACTGCCAGGCGAGGCATTTGGAAGTCTCTCAGTATGCAACCTTTACACAATGAGGCAAATGCATACCAGCCTCACCACGTAGGTTTCTATAACACACTCACAGCCATAATGCCTGCACACCTCCCACTTGCAAATTGAAACCGGCCAGACTTTCTCCTGCGCTGTTTGTTTTCCCAAACTTTCCCTCAAGGGAAGGAGTGTGTTCACCGAAATGCTGCTACGGAAAGGGACTCTGCTTTGTTTGCTGAGGTTTGGGCTGTAGTTGTCCTTTGAGGGAAGTTTTTAGGATTTTGTTTCCTGATTTCTTTTCTTTCTAGAACACAGCTACATATTTACGTTAAAGACAGCAAGGTTTCAACAACTTGCCTTAGCTGTGGCAATGTTATGGCAGCCTTTACCTTTTATGCACTGAGTAAAATTCTACCTGTTCCACACATGAGATTTTAGTTCCATTGTAGGAGTCTGGTTGTTAACCAGTCTCATCTTAGAGCTCTGAGCTTTTTCAGATGCAAAGAGCGCATTCCTGATTGTGCCTAAACGCTACCTGAATTTTGTTTTTCCACCTTCCAGGCTGTTGACCTCCTTCCTATAAACTGATTAACACGGATTTCATGGAGGGCAGGGAGATTTCCATCTTCCTAGAGAGACAGATAGAAATTTAAGGCTTCATTAATGCAATTGCAAAACTAGATATACAGGTTTCCCATCCAACTATTTCTCAGGCTCCAGAGCTGCCTATACACAGTTGCTCATTGTTTCTGTTAAGCACTTAAGACATATAAATCTGACTTTCAAGGTGCTCTATAATCAAAATGAACTTGCAAGGTTGAATCTAAAACAAGAACCTAAAGTTCTAGGTCAACAGCAGACCTGCTTCTGAACAGCCAGGCTCTAGAGGCTGTAGAAAGAGCAGCTTCAGGTTCTAGAGGTTCTAGTTCAGGTTCTAGAAAGTTAAAATACTCCAGTTTGGATTCTAGAGTTTTTGCTCTGAGTGACTCCATTCCGGACTCTGGCCCGAATCTGGTCCGGGTTTTCACTCCAACTGGGAATGACTCCATTCTGTACTCCAGCTGGAATCTGGTCCGGGTTTCTGCTCCAACTGGGGGTGACTCCATTCCAGACTCCAGCCAGNTCAACAGGGAGTGACTCCATTCCGGACTCTGGCCCGAATCTGGTCCGGGTTTCTGCTCCAACTGGGGGTGACTCCATTCCAGACTCCAGCCAGAATCTCGTCTGGGTTTTTGCTCCAACCAGGGGTGACTCCATTCCATACTCCAACCAAAGTCCAGTCCGGGTTTTCACTCCAACCGGGTGACTCCAATCCTCACTCCGGCCGTAATGCGGTCCGTGTTTTCTCCCCGACCCGCACACGCTGCGGCGGCGGAGCGGCCCGGGCTCCGAAACTTGGAAGTGTAAACTGTCTTTGCCTGTGAAATGCACTCACAAGAACTGCCATCAAGACCCAGCTGTAGCGTCTCAATTACAACACAACATGAACTGAAAAGCAATATTTGCACAAGAGCTAATGGCTGACTCTCTGAGCTCTTAAAGTGTACTGCATACTCAACTTGCTTATTGCCAACTGTTCCATAATTATTTTACACGTAGATCTATGCAATTAAATAACTACGCCAAAACTCAGACAACACCTAAAAACAACATCAGCTCTCCCAAAAGAGCAAGGGGATGGAAGTATTCTAAACATTCAGTCTGAGGGTGATGAAAAAGGGAAAAATGTAGATATTAATTGAACTGCCCAACACTACAATGCTTCCTCGGACATGAAAACCCACGTCCTGTTCATCTACAGATATTTTATTTAAGAACATCAATAGAACTGAGAGTCTCCCCATCCAAAAGTAGCATTATTACAAATGTTTTACTTCCGTAAGTGTTTGATAGGAGGGGAAAAATAGCAATCTGACTGCAGTGCATTTAGCCATGAGCAGCTAGAGGAACTAATGAACAACATCATTATTTTACTGAAGGGATGCAGTAGGTGCTTTAGATAAATGGCAGCAACTTAAAATGTGTTTCAGAAAATAAATTCACTTTCTCTCCATTTACCTGCTAGCATGACAAATTAAGAAAGAAGAGTATGAAAACAGAGCAGGAGGGAAAGCAGTGCAAAAGCTAACTGAGGTGATGCAATGGGCCCTTATCCAAACAAGTGCATGAACAGAGATTCTTGGAAGTCCTCCTAGTCAAACACAAACCCAGAACAGTGCACATGCCAGACTCCTGGAAATCCATGTGCCGAAAAATCCACCTATGCTAACATCACGTCCCTTACCAAGCACTGGGAGTGTGGCCATTTGGAAACTGACACAATGTCTGTCCATTTCAAAGCTCTTCAAGTCCACCGGGTACTGAAGGGCTGAGTTCTGCTGGGCAGAGAAGCTGTGACCTCCTCAATAGCAAAGAAAAGCTTTAATGAATACTTTTTAAAGGATGGGTACTATATAGTATATGTATACGGTAATATATTTGTATATTATACTTTGTACACTACTCTGCAGTATACAAAGCCTTTTATATCTCATCTCAACACCAAAACAGTCCAACTATTTTTTGTGTGGTCGGGAACCAAGGTGTTTACTGCTCCTTTTGTCCCTGTTAAACCCTGGGTTTTACGCAGTTTGGGTAAACAATTGCCGACGGTGCCTTTGAAAATGGGTATTTTTATGCAGTGTTCCCAATGCTCCTTAACGCCTAAGTACTTGAGATCTGCTGAAGTCTGGACTCATCCAGCTGTGCTGGGACCGCAAACACACAACTGCAAACAGGAGTTCGGGGATCATCCTCGCCCAGCATCCCCTGCCGGACCACAGCGGGCAGGAACCACCAGGACGGCTTTCTCTGGGCAGGCCTGGGCTAGCCGAACACCTGGAAAAGTCACCTGTACGCTGGGAAATGGGGAAATAAACCCTGCTGCACCTGCTCTGCGCGCAGGGCTCGGGCTGCCCGCCTCCCTCAGGCGCTGCCCGCACCGCGGCCATGAGGGGCCGGGCACACCGGGGCACGGCCGCAGGCCACCGGGCAGAGCTTCCCTGGACAGCCCCGAGTGTTTGGCGGCGTCTCGGCCGCCCGTGGCCACCCCGAGCCGCCTCCTCCCTCTTACCGGCGGCGGCTCTTCCTCCTCCCTCGGCCGCCATCACTTCCTGCGGGGCGGCGCGGGCAGCCCTGAGGGCGGGCGGGCCGGGGTGGCGGCCCAGGGGGCAGAGGACGGAGGAAGGCGGGGAGCGCAGGGGCCGTGCCGGGCCCGGGATGGCGGCTGAGGGGGCAGAGGAGGGAGGAAGGCGGGGAGCAGCGGTACCGTGCCCCGAGAGGCGAGGGGAGGCTGGCTGCGGGCTCGGGGAATGCCCGCAAGCTCAGGGGGTGCCCTCAGCCCCCGCCATCGGGGCACGGCCTTGGGAGAGCGCCGGCCCGCGCTGCGACCGAACTCACAAAACTCCGACAAAAAATCCCAAATCATTTGTTTAAAAGGCACAGAACAACAAACCATAAACCTCACGCCAGTTTGTATTAACGCGGATGGCATGAGGCAGAAGGCTTACGAGGGGGAAATAAGTACAAAAGTAACATTTTTATAACAATCTGCAGTGACCACTGTTAATCTGAAAGAGGCTTTTGTAAAACCTAGGCAACTGCCTGCCGTTCATTCCCACAAACCATAAACTGAGGTACAGGGGTTAAAACCAATACACAGTTGTCAAAATCAAAAGTGGAATTCAGGGGGTGACTCAGGGCAGCCTTCATATCCCCAATACTACTGTCACTCAACTATATTTAAAATAACAGATACAAGCATCAAAGTCATGGAGGTCTAAAGTACATGGAAATAACAGTACGTTTGCAAAGAAATAAACTCACCTTTGCACTTCGAGCACCCAGGTGCGCTGCTGTGACCTGGAGACCTGACTCAATAGGGACTCCATTGCCTGTCTGCACAGCGACCAAAAACCCCTTAGCATTGCTCCTCCTTTCAAATGCTTTAAAACACACAGTAGGGTAAATTTGTAATTTTTGTTTGATTGATTGTGTGTTTTTTCTGTGCAGGACAAAGCGATTTCAGCCCATACACTGACCTGATGGTCCAAAGAGCAGATGTCACATCACCACACCTTAGCAACCCTCGGTGGATTTCGGCACAGGATTTCGGCACAAGCTTGTGATCCCTTGAAGCTTTGTGCATTCCAGCTCTCCCCGAGTCACCCACAGCCCAGAGGTTTGGCTCTGCTGTGGTCCAAGGTCTAGCTTGATGCAGCAGGAAAGACAGGAAGCTGAAACCATGCAAGTGCTGTTGGTGGGATGACAGTGGTTATCTGATAGAAGATTCAAGAGAGAAGATAGAAAAGAAGACAAAAAAAACCCAAAACAATCAACCAGAAAACGTGATGATAACTTTAATGGTGAGGATCAGCCTATACCAATAAACGTCAGAAACCGACTTTCCCCAGCCTGTTAAAAACTTTCTGGCCAGCTAAAACTCATCCATTTTCTTATCAGCAGGGGTAAGCATGTTACTGTTCAGCCCAGCAATCTGTTAGTTCTAGCTATTTTGCATATTAGCTGATAAATAGTTAATTAAATTGTGTGTATCCTGCTTGCAGAGTCTCTGTGTGCTGGTAAATGACGCCTGAAAAAAGCAACCTGTAGATCATGTGTTGCATGCGCCCTGCTAAGTCCTTTCTCCCCATTATGAACAAAAAATTAAAGTAAAAAACCTGTCTATACACAGCCATTCGTTTTGAAAATACTGGAAGAAGACCAGAACTGATATTTTAATGGCCACCTAGCAGCTTGGCTACATTCAACTCATATTCAGTTGCAATTTTTTCCATCAGTGCTGAGCAATAGGTATATACCAATGGATTCAATTGCCAAAGAACTAAAATAAATAATCAAACAACAGAAAATACATGACAATTTCCATCCAAAACCAGACATTGGCACAGCTTGCCCAGAGAATCTGTGGCTGCCCCATCCCTGGAAGTGTTCAGGGCCAGGTTGGATGGGGTTTGGAGCTAACTGGGATAGTGGAAGGTGTCTCTGCAAAAAAAACACCTGAGTGAAACATCCATTATATTTTTCCATTTACCATTTTTATGGATTTTGTTGTAGAAGAGGCCTCATTCCACAGGGAACAGTGAGCCATACACGGAAATATTTGTATCCTCTCTTTTTGTGACATCACTTTCTATCTACATAAAGACCAGCTTCAGTCTTTCCTGAGGACCATTTATTTTTATTAGAATGGAAAAGAAATACAGAGTGTTAGATCCTGAAATTTCTATTTAAAGTCCCATTATAGTTTAATGTTAAATAGCATAACAGCTTGATTTCTCCCCCTTCTCATTAAGTGTTGAACAGCTGAGATAAAAATTGGAATATATTAAACACTTCCACTTTGCAGTTTAAAACACTGGTCAGTGCCTGCCAATAACAAGAAATAAAAGAAATATATATAAGTAATAATAAAAGAGATAAAAATTAAAGGGCTGTTTCTAAATGAAAGGCTATATTCTGTTCTTCTTGCCATCTACTAAAAAGCTACTCAAGCAGTGTGCTGCCAGCTCTGTGGTGTGGTCAGAATGCATTTGCAGAAAATATATTTTTCTCTTACTCAGCAATTCAAACAATTTTTGAAAGTATCAGACAACTGTGCAGAAAAATATTCAAGGTGATAACCAGGATTTTCATAGTTGAGTTGCTTCCATTTCTTCCCTACCTCGAGATGAGTGCCATGCCAATCACACCCGTGTGTAGCAAGAAGAAAAACAACCAGTGTTGAGCTGAGTCAGCTGTGTCTGTGACTTGCCCTCAAATAGCAAGGGCTTGGATTCTTAATTATGGATGGGGAGATTATTTGCACAGACCTCAAATATCCAGTGACCCTCAAATCCATTGTTTTAGGCACATATACACATGGGAGTGCTAATATTAAAGCTACAATCAAACTTTAACGAAAACTTCAAGAGTGGCTTCAACTTCAGCTGAAGAAATGTTAGAGGAAAGAAAAGGTTTCATTTCTGGATAATTTCTGAGTCAGGCCTAATTCAAATTTTTCAATTCTTGTTTTTATTGTGTGGCACAACTGCAAAAAATGCATTATTCCTCCAAGTATATTACCATGCACACAAAGCTTGGGAACATGAGCAATCAATTAAATAGGTGCAAAAATTAATTTTTGGGGTCTCTGTCAAATTCTTGGTTTATTTAAACCACTAGCAGCCCTCCCACACTTGCACAGGTGTTTACCTACACTGGAAAGGTCTCAGAATTTTTACTTCCAATTCATGAAAAGGGACTAACTTAACTACTGAAGACAATACTTCCCCCCCTCCAAAATTCTATCAGCTTCTTCATAAAGTCTTAGTGAATTAATCTTTGCTACTCTGTATTTTTTTTCTGCTCCCTTTTGCCAGCTGTAAAAACTTTAAAAACTAGTACTACATTCCAAACAGATCATATCAGTTGTTTCAGAGCGCATGGAACTAATAGACTTCCATCTCCCCTCTGGAAGAATATCTAATGAAATACCTAATATTTCACAGCATTCAAGCAATACTCTTCATATATATGTATGTATAAAGCAGCTCTCATGTCCCAAAGAAAACAGAAAGTCTCACTCTGGAAATTAATTAAGCAACTACATACCTTAAATCTTGCCTTATTCCTTACAAATTCTTTGTTCATTAGACCACCCTGTACTTAGTTTTTTTTCTTAAAAAAAAAAAACACACCACAAATCAAAAATAACTATGAGAAGACTGGTATGTCATTGCCCTGTTCGGAATCATAGGAAGTGTTCTAATGACTGGTCAAGCAGAAAAATTAATGGACAAAGAATTTGTAAGGAATAAGGCAAGATTTAAGGTATGTAGTTGCTTAAATCTTGC